>JAEOAD010002331.1:0-153234 GCA_036365145.1 Orientallactaga sibirica | reverse complement strand
TGCTATGGGACCTTATTGTCTCTCTACCGGAGAACTTGCCTTTACCCTTTTTGTCCACTTATCTGGAACTTACCAGCAAGCTGCCCTGCAAGTTCTGAGTTCCCGTACAGGCCACCACTTGTCGCCGCCCCAGTCCGACCAGCAGAATAAGGCAACGACCACAGGAACTCTTCTTGAAGCAGTTTATTCAGGAACCTTGAACAATCTTCTTCTGACTGACTGACTCACTCACTCACTCACTCACTCACTGACTCACTCACTGACTCACTGACTCACTGACTCACTCACTCACCCACTCACTCATCCACTCACTGACTGCCTCACTCAATGACTCACTCAATGACTGACTGCCCGACTCACTCCCTCACTCACTCACTCAATCACTGACTGCCCGACTCACTCCCTCCCTCACTCACTCACTCACTGAGTGCCCGACTCACTCCCCCACTCACTCACTCACTCACTGACTGCCCGACTCACTCCCCGCGGGACAAGCCCGCCCAAAGCTTAAGAAGCTTTTAACAGCCAACCCTGGTAAGCCACGTGGTGAATGCAGATAGGTCCACATATGCGGAAGCAAGCCTAGATCACGGCCCAAGCCAAATAAGGACTTGTTTATCCAGGAGAGCACTCGCCATCGGGAAGGCGGAAGGCAGAAGCCAGCGCCATCTTTAAGGCGCGGCACCTCGCAGCTCTCTACAGCTTTCCTACAAAGAAGGTTGAGTGCAGCAAGTTCAAACTTTCCTTGTTAATGTAATCTGAAAAGTTGCACAACTTAGTAGATTGGCCTCATTTCTAAAGTAGTTTGTTTACAAAAGAAACATCTTCATTACCGAACACTATACTATGTGAAATGAGCTACTTCGGTTCTAGGAATCACTTGCTTTCCTACGAAGAAGGTTGAGTGCAGCAAGTTCAAACTTTTCTAGTTTGTGTAATCTAACAAGATATACAAGTTAGTGGATTCCCGTTGTTTCTAAAGTGGTTTCTTTAGAAAACAAACATCTTCAGTACTGAACACTGTACTGTGTGAAATAAGTTAATTCAGTTCTAGGAATCAGTTGCCTTTCTACGAAGATGGTTGAGTGCAGCAAGTTCAAACTTTCCTTGCTAATGTAATCTAAAAAAATGGCCAAGTTAGCAGAGTCACCTCATTTGTAAAATAGTTTGTTGAGAAAATTAACATCTTTATTGCCGAACATTTTACTGTGTGAAATATGCTCATTCAGTTCTAGGAATCACTTTCTTTCCTACAAAAAAGGGTGAGTGCAGCAAGTTGAAACTTTCCTTGTTAATGTAATCTAAAAAGAGCCACAACTTTCTATATTGGCCTAATTTCTAAAGCAGTTTCTTTAGAAAAGAAACATCTTCAATATCGAACACTGTACAGTGTGAAATAAGTTAATTCGTTTCTAGGAATCAGTTTAATTTCTACGAAGAAGGTTGAGTGCAGCAAGTTCAAACTTTCCTTGTTAATGTAATCTAAAAAGATGGCCAAGTTAGAAGATTCGCCTCATTTGTAAAGTACTTTGTTGAGAAAACAAACATCTTCATTGCCGAACATTGTACTGTGTGAAATAAGCTCATTCGGTTCTAGGAATCAGTTGCTTTTCTACAAAGAAGGTTCAGTGCAGCAAGTTCAAACTCTCCTTGTTAATGTAATCTAAAAAGATGCACAACTTAGTAGATTGGCCACATTTCTAACGTAGTTTGTTTAGAAAACAAACATCTTCAATACTGAACACTGTAATATGTGAACTAAGCTAGTTCCGTTCGAGGAATCACTTGCCTTCCTACGAAGAAGGTTGAGTGCAGCAAGTTCAAACTTTCCTAGTTTGTGTAATCTAAAATGATGTACAAGTTAGTGGATTCGCCTCATTTCTAAAGTAGTTTCTTTAGAAAAGAAACATCTTCAGTACCGAATTCTGTACTGTGTGAAATAAGTGAATTCGCTTCTAGGATTCAGTATAAATCTACGAAGATGGTTGAGTGCAGCAAGTTCAAACTTTCCTTGTTAAAGTAATCTAAAAAGATGGCCAAGTTAGTAGATTCGGCTCATTTGTAAAGTAGTTTGTTGAGAAAACAAACATCTTCATTGCCAAACATTGTACTGTGTGAAATAAGCTCATTCGGTTCTAGGAATCAGTTCCTTTCCTACAAAGAAGGTTGAGTGCAGCAAGTTCAAACTTTCCTTATTAATGTAATCTGAAAATTTGCACAACGTAGTAGATTGGCCTCATTTCTAAAGTAGTTTGTTTACAAAACAAACATCTTCATTACCGAACACTATACTATGTGAAATGAGCTAGTTCGGTTCTAGGAATCACTTGCTTTCTTACAAAGAAGGTTGAGTGCAGCAAGTTCAAACTTTCCTCGTTTGTGTAATCTAACAAGATTTACAAGTTCGTGGAATCGCGTCGTTTCTAAAGTGGTTTCCTTATAAAAAAAACATCTTCAGTAGTGAACACTGTACTGTGTGAAATAAGTTAATTCGGTTCTAGGATCAGTTTAATTTCTACGAAGAAGGTTGAGTGCAGCAAGTTCAAACTTTCCTTGTTAATGTCATCTAAAAAGATGTCCAAGTTAGTAGATTTGCCTTATTGGTAAAGTAGTTTGTTGTGAAAACAAACATCTTCATTGCCGAACAATGTACTGTGTGAAAAAAGCTAATTTAGGTTAGCATTCAGTTGCTTTCCTACAAAGAAGGTTGAGTGCAGCAAGTTCAAACTTTCCTTGTTAATGTAGTCTAAAAAGATGCACAACTTAGTAGATTGGCCTCATTTCTAAAGTAGTTTCTTTAGAAAAGAAACATCTTCAGTACCGAACACTGTACTGTGTCAAATAAGTTAATTCGCTTCCAGGAATCAATTTAAATTCTACGAAGAAGGTTGAGTGCAGCAAGTTCAAAATTTCCTAGGTTGTGTAATCTAACAAGATGTACAAGGTAGTGCATTCGCCTCATTTCTTACGTAGTTTCTTGTAAAAGAAACATCTTCAGTACCGAACAATGTACTATGTGAAATGTGCTAGTTCGGTTCTCAGAATCACTTGCTTTCCTACGAAGAAGGTTGAGTGCAGCAAGTTCAAACTTTCCTCGTTTGTGTAATATAACAAGATGTACAAGTTAGTGGATTCGTGTCGTTTCTAAAGTGGTTTCTTTACAAAACAAACATCTTCAGTACTGAACACTGTACTGTGTGAAATAAGTTAATTCGCTTCTAGGAATCAGTTTCCTTTCTAAGAAGATGGTTGAGTGCAGCAAGTTCAAACTTTCCTTGTTAATGTAATCTAAAAAGATGGCCAAGTTGGCAGAGTCACCACATTTGTAAAGTAGTTTGTTGAGAAAATTAACATCTTCATTGCCGAACATTGTACTGTGTGAAAAAAGCTCATTCGGATCTAGAATTCAGTTGCTTTCCTACAAAGAAGTTTGAGTGCAGCAAGTTCAAACTTTCCTTGTTAATGTAATCTAAAAAGATGGCCAAGTTAGTGGAATCGCCTCATTTGTGAAGTAGTTTGTTGAGAAAACAAACATCTTCATTGCCGAACATTGTACTGTGTGAAATAAGCTCATTCGGTTCTAGGAATCAGTTGCTTTTCTATAAAGAAGGTTGAGTGCAGCAAGTTCAAACCTTCCTTGTTAATGTAATCTGAAAAGATGCACAACTTAGTAGATTGGCCTCATTTCTAAAGTAGTTTGTTTAGAAAACAAACATCTTCATTACCGAACACTGTACTATGTGAAATGAGCTAGTTCAATTCTAGGAATCACTTGCTTTCCTACGAAGAAGGTTGAGTGCAGCAAGTTCAAAATTTCCTAGTTTGTGTAATCTAACAAGATGTACAAGTTAGTGCATTTGCCTCATTTCTAAAGTAGTTTCTTTAGAAAAGAAACATCTTCAGTACCGAACGCTGTACTGTGTGAAATAAGTGAATTCGCTTCTAGGAATCAGTTTAATTTCTACGAAGATGGTTGAGTGCAGCAAGTTCAAACTTTCTTTGTTAATGTAATCTAAAAAGATGGCCCAGTTAGTAGATTCACCTCATTTGTAAAGTAGTTTGTTGAGAAAATTAACATCTTTATTGCCAAATATTGTACTGTGTGAAATAAGCTCATTCGGTTCTAGAAATCAGTTGCTTTCCTACAAAGAATGTTGAGTGCAGCAAGTTTAAACTTTCCTTGTTAATGGATTCTGAAAAGTTGCACAACTTAGTAGATTGGCCTCATTTCTAAAGTAGTTTCTTTAGAAAAGAAACATCTTCAGTACCGAACACTGTACTGTGTAAAATAAGTGAATTCGCTTCTAGGAATCAGGTTAATTTCTACGAAGAGGGTTGAGTGTAGCAAGTTCGAACTTTCCTTCTTAATGTAATCTAAAAAGATGGCCATGTTAGTAGATTCGCCTCATTTGTAAAGTAGTTTGTTGAGAAAATTAACATCTTTATTGCCGAACATTGTACTGTGTGAAATAAGCTCATTCGGTTCTAGGAATCACTTGCTTTCCTACAAAGAAGGTTGAGTGCAGCAAGTTCAAACTTTCCTTGTTAATGTAATCTAAAAAGATGCACAACTTAGTAGATTGGCCTCATTTCTAAAGTAGTTTCTTTAGAAAAGAAACATATTCAGTACCGAACACTGTACAGTGTGAAATAAGTTAATTCGCTTCTAGGAATCAGTTTAATTTATACGAAGAAGGTTGAGTGCAGCAAGTTCAAACTTTCCTTGTTAATGTAATCTAAAAAGATGGCCAAGTTAGAAGATTCGCCTCATTTGTAAAGTACTTTGTTGAGAAAACAAACATCTTCATTGCCGAACATTGTACTGTGTGAAATAAGCTCATTCGGTTCTAGACATCAGTTGCTTTCCTACAAAGAAGGTTGAGTGCAGCAAGTTCAAACTTTCCTTGTTAATGTAATCTAAAAAGATGGCCAAGTTAGTAGATTCGCCTCATTTGTAAAGTAGTTTGTTGAGAAAACAAACATCTTCATTGCCAAACATTGTACTGTGTGAAATAAGCTCATTCGGTTCTGGGAATCAGTTGCTTTCCTATTAAGAAGGTTGAGTGCAGCAAGTTCAAACTTTCCTTGTTAATGTAATCTGAAAAGATGCACAACTTAATAGATTGGCCTCATTTCTAAAGTAGTTTGTTTACAAAACAAACATCTTCATTACCGAACACTATACTATGTCAAATGAGCTAATTCGGTTCTAGGAATCACTTGCTTTCCTACAAAGAAGGTTGAGTGCAGCAAGTTGAAACTTTCCTCGTTTGTGTAATCTAACAAGATGTACAAATTAGTGGATTCGCGTTGTTTCTAAAGTGGTTTCTTTAGAAAACAAACATCTTCAGTACTGAACACTGTACTGTGTGAAATAAGTTAATTCAGATCTAGGAATCATTTTCCTTTCTACGAAGATGGTTGAGTGCAGCAAGTTCAAACTTTCCTTGTTAATGTAATCTAAAAAGATGGCCAAGTTAGCAGAGTCACCTCATTTGTAAAATAATATGTTGAGAAAATTAACATCTTTATTGCCGAACATTGTACTGTGTGAAATAAGCTCATTCGGTTTTAGGAATCACTTGCTTTCCTACAAAGAAGGTTGAGTGCAGCAAGTTCAAACTTTCCTTGTTAATGGAATCTAAAAAGATGCACAACTTAGTAGATTGGCCTCATTTCTAAAGTAATTTCTTTAGAAAAGAAACATCTTCAGTACCGAACACTGTACTGTGTGAAATGAGTTAATTCGCTTCTAGGAATGAGTTTAATTTCTACGAAGATGGTTGAGTGCAGCAAGTTCAAACTTTCGTAGTTTGTGTAATCTAACAAGATGTACAAGTCAGTTCATTAGCCTCATTTCTCAAGTAGTTTCTTCAGAAAAGAAACATCTTCAGGACCGAACACTGTACTGTGTGAAATAAGGTAATTCGGTTCTAGGAATCAGTTTAATTTCTACCAAGATGATTGGGTGCAGCAAGTTCAAACTTTCCTTGTTAATTTAATCTAAAAGGAAGCACAACTTAGTAGATTGGCCTCATTTCTAAAGTAGTTTCTTTACAAAACAAACATCTTCATTAGCGAACACTATACTATGTGAAATGAGCTAATTGGGTTCTAGGAATCACTTGCTTTCCTATGAAGAAGGTTGAGTGCAGCAAGTTCAAACTTTCCTCGTTTGTGTAATCTAACAAGATGTACAAGTTAGTGGATTCGCATTCTTTCTAAAGTGCTTTCTTTAGAAAACAAACATCTTCAGTACCGAACACTGTACTGTGTGAAATAAGTTAATTCGCTTCTAGGAATCAGTTTAATTTCTACGAGGAAGGTTGAGTGCAGCAAGTTCAAACTTTCCTTGTTAATGTAATCTAAAAATATGGCCAAGTTAGAAGATTCACCTCATTTGTAAAGTACTTTGTTGAGAAAACAAACATCTTCATTGCCGAACATTGTACTGTGTGAAATAAGCTCATTCGGTTCTAGGAATCAGTTGCTTTCCTACAAAGAAGGTTGAGTGCAGCAAGTTCAAACTTTCCTTGTTAATGTAATCTAAAAAGATGGCCAAGTTAGTAGATTTGCCTCATTTCTAAAGTAGTTTGTTTAGAAAACAAACATCTTCATTACTGAACACTGTACTATGTGAAATAAGCTAGTTCCGTTCTAGGATTCACTTGCTTTCCTACGAAGAAGGTTGAGTGCAGCAAGTTCAAACTTTCTTATTTTGTCTAATCTAACAAGATGTACAAGTTAGTGGATTCACCTCATTTCTAAAGTAGTTTCTTTAGTAAAGAAACATCTTCAGTACTGAACACTGTACTGTGTGAAATAAGGTAAATCGGTTCTAGGAATCAGTTTCCTTTCCACGAAGATGGTTGAGTGCAGCAAGTTCAAACTTTCCTTGTTAATGTAATCTAAAAAGATGGCCAAGTTTGAAGATTCGCCTCATTTGTAATGTACTTTGTTGAGAAAACAAACATCTTCATTGCCGAACATTGTACTGTGTGAAATAAGCTCATTCGGTTCTAGGAATCAGTTGCTTTCCTACAAAGAAGTTTGAGTGCAGCAAGTTCAAACTTTCCTTGTTAATGTAATCTAAAAAGATGGCCAAGTTAGTGGAATCGCCTCATTTGTGAAGTAGTTTGTTGAGAAAACAAACATCTTCATTGCCGAACATTGTACTGTGTGAAATAAGCTCATTCGGTTCTAGGAATCAGTTGCTTTTCTATAAAGAAGGTTGAGTGCAGCAAGTTCAAACCTTCCTTGTTAATGTAATCTGAAAAGATGCACAACTTAGTAGATTGGCCTCATTTCTAAAGTAGTTTGTTTAGAAAACAAACATCTTCATTACCGAACACTGTACTATGTGAAATGAGCTAGTTCAATTCTAGGAATCACTTGCTTTCCTACGAAGAAGGTTGAGTGCAGCAAGTTCAAAATTTCCTAGTTTGTGTAATCTAACAAGATGTACAAGTTAGTGCATTTGCCTCATTTCTAAAGTAGTTTCTTTAGAAAAGAAACATCTTCAGTACCGAACGCTGTACTGTGTGAAATAAGTGAATTCGCTTCTAGGAATCAGTTTAATTTCTACGAAGATGGTTGAGTGCAGCAAGTTCAAACTTTCCTTGTTAATGTAATCTAAAAAGATGGCCCAGTTAGTAGATTCACCTCATTTGTAAAGTAGTTTGTTGAGAAAATTAACATCTTTATTGCCAAATATTGTACTGTGTGAAATAAGCTCATTCGGTTCTAGAAATCAGTTGCTTTCCTACAAAGAATGTTGAGTGCAGCAAGTTTAAACTTTCCTTGTTAATGGATTCTGAAAAGTTGCACAACTTAGTAGATTGGCCTCATTTCTAAAGTAGTTTCTTTAGAAAAGAAACATCTTCAGTACCAACACTGTACTGTGTAAAATAAGTGAATTCGCTTCTAGGAATCAGGTTAATTTCTACGAAGAGGGTTGAGTGTAGCAAGTTCGAACTTTATTTCTTAATGTAATCTAAAAAGATGGCCATGTTAGTAGATTCGCCTCATTTGTAAAGTAGTTTGTTGAGAAAATTAACATCTTTATTGCCGAACATTGTACTGTGTGAAATAAGCTCATTCGGTTCTAGGAATCACTTGCTTTCCTACAAAGAAGGTTGAGTGCAGCAAGTTCAAACTTTCCTTGTTAATGTAATCTAAAAAGATGCACAACTTAGTAGATTGGCCTCATTTCTAAAGTAGTTTCTTTAGAAAAGAAACATATTCAGTACCAACACTGTACAGTGTGAAATAAGTTAATTAAGCTTCTAGGAATCAGTTTAATTTATACGAAGAAGGTTGAGTGCAGCAAGTTCAAACTTTCCTTGTTAATGTAATCTAAAAAGATGGCCAAGTTAGAAGATTCGCCTCATTTGTAAAGTACTTTGTTGAGAAAACAAACATCTTCATTGCGAACATTGTACTGTGTGAAATAAGCTCATTCGGTTCTAGACATCAGTTGCTTTCCTACAAAGAAGGTTGAGTGCAGCAAGTTCAAACTTTCCTTGTTAATGTAATCTAAAAAGATGCACAACTTAGTAGATTGGCCTCATTTGTAAAGTAGTTTGTTTAGAAAACAAACATCTTCATTGCCAAACATTGTACTGTGTGAAATAAGCTCATTCCGTTCTAGGAATCAGTTGCTTTCTTATTAAGAAGTTTGAGTGCAGCAAGTTCAAACTTTCCTTGTTAATGTAATCTGAAAAGATGCACAACTTAATAGATTGGCCTCATTTCTAAAGTAGTTTGTTTACAAAACAAACATCTTCATTACCAAACACTATACTATGTGAAATGAGCTAATTCGGTTCTAGGAATCACTTGCTTTCCTACAAAGAAGGTTGAGTGCAGCAAGTTGAAACTTTCCTCGTTTGTGTAATCTAACAAGATGTACAAATTAGTGGATTCGCGTTGTTTCTAAAGTGGTTTCTTTAGAAAACAAACATCTAAAGTACTGAACACTGTACTGTGTGAAATAAGTTAATTCAGATCTAGGAATCATTTTCCTTTCTACGAAGATGGTTGAGTGCAGCAAGTTCAAACTTTCCTTGTTAATGTAATCTAAAAAGATGGCCAAGTTAGCAGAGTCACCTCATTTGTAAAATAATATGTTGAGAAAATTAACATCTTTATTGCCGAACATTGTACTGTGTGAAATAAGCTCATTCGGTTTTAGGAATCACTTGCTTTCCTACAAAGAAGGTTGAGTGCAGCAAGTTCAAACTTTCCTTGTTAATGGAATCTAAAAAGATGCACAACTTAGTAGATTGGCCTCATTTCTAAAGTAATTTCTTTAGAAAAGAAACATCTTCATTACCGAACACTGTACTGTGTGAAATGAGTTAATTCGCTTCTAGGAATGAGTTTAATTTCTACGAAGATGGTTGAGTGCAGCAAGTTCAAACTTTCGTAGTTTGTGTAATCTAACAAGATGTACAAGTCAGTTCATTAGCCTCATTTCTCAAGTAGTTTCTTCAGAAAAGAAACATCTTCAGGACCGAACACTGTACTGTGTGAAATAAGGTAATTCGGTTCTAGGAATCAGTTTAATTTCTACCAAGATGATTGGGTGCAGCAAGTTCAAACTTTCCTTGTTAATTTAATCTAAAAGGAAGCACAACTTAGTAGATTGGCCTCATTTCTAAAGTAGTTTCTTTACAAAACAAACATCTTCATTAGCGAACACTATACTATGTGAAATGAGCTAATTGGGTTCTAGGAATCACTTGCTTTCCTATGAAGAAGGTTGAGTGCAGCAAGTTCAAACTTTCCTCGTTTGTGTAATCTAACAAGATGTACAAGTTAGTGGATTCGCATTCTTTCTAAAGTGCTTTCTTTAGAAAACAAACATCTTCAGTACCGAACACTGTACTGTGTGAAATAAGTTAATTCGCTTCTAGGAATCAGTTTAATTTCTACGAGGAAGGTTGAGTGCAGCAAGTTCAAACTTTCCTTGTTAATGTAATCTAAAAAGATGGCCAAGTTAGTGGAATCGCCTCATTTGTGAAGTAGTTTGTTGAGAAAACAAACATCTTCATTGCCGAACATTGTACTGTGTGAAATAAGCTCATTCGGTTCTAGGAATCAGTTGCTTTTCTATAAAGAAGGTTGAGTGCAGCAAGTTCAAACCTTCCTTGTTAATGTAATCTGAAAAGATGCACAACTTAGTAGATTGGCCTCATTTCTAAAGTAGTTTGTTTAGAAAACAAACATCTTCATTACCAACACTGTACTATGTGAAATGAGCTAGTTCAATTCTAGGAATCACTTGCTTTCCTACGAAGAAGGTTGAGTGCAGCAAGTTCAAAATTTCCTAGTTTGTGTAATCTAACAAGATGTTCAAGATAGTGCATTTGCCTCATTTCTAAAGTAGTTTCTTTAGAAAAGAAACATCTTCAGTACCGAACGCTGTACTGTGTGAAATAAGTGAATTCGCTTCTAGGAATCAGTTTAATTTCTACGAAGATGGTTGAGTGCAGCAAGTTCAAACTTTCCTTGTTAATGTAATCTAAAAAGATGGCCCAGTTAGTAGATTCACCTCATTTGTAAAGTAGTTTGTTGAGAAAATTAACATCTTTATTGCCAAATATTGTACTGTGTGAAATAAGCTCATTCGGTTCTAGAAATCAGTTGCTTTCCTACAAAGAATGTTGAGTGCAGCAAGTTTAAACTTTCCTTGTTAATGGATTCTGAAAAGTTGCACAACTTAGTAGATTGGCCTCATTTCTAAAGTAGTTTCTTTAGAAAAGAAACATCTTCAGTACCGAACACTGTACTGTGTAAAATAAGTGAATTCGCTTCTAGGAATCAGGTTAATTTCTACGAAGAGGGTTGAGTGTAGCAAGTTCGAACTTTATTTCTTAATGTAATCTAAAAAGATGGCCATGTTAGTAGATTCGCCTCATTTGTAAAGTAGTTTGTTGAGAAAATTAACATCTTTATTGCCGAACATTGTACTGTGTGAAATAAGCTCATTCGGTTCTAGGAATCACTTGCTTTCCTACAAAGAAGGTTGAGTGCAGCAAGTTCAAACTTTCCTTGTTAATGTAATCTAAAAAGATGCACAACTTAGTAGATTGGCCTCATTTCTAAAGTAGTTTCTTTAGAAAAGAAACATATTCAGTACCGAACACTGTACAGTGTGAAATAAGTTAATTCGCTTCTAGGAATCAGTTTAATTTATACGAAGAAGGTTGAGTGCAGCAAGTTCAAACTTTCCTTGTTAATGTAATCTAAAAAGATGGCCAAGTTAGAAGATTCGCCTCATTTGTAAAGTACTTTGTTGAGAAAACAAACATCTTCATTGCCGAACATTGTACTGTGTGAAATAAGCTCATTCGGTTCTAGACATTAGTTGCTTTCCTACAAAGAAGGTTGAGTGCAGCAAGTTCAAACTTTCCTTGTTAATGTAATCTAAAAAGATGCACAACTTAGTAGATTGGCCTCATTTCTAAAGTAGTTTGTTTAGAAAACAAACATCTTCATTACCGAACACTGTACTATGTGAAATAGGCTAGTTCCGTTCTAGGAATCACTTGCTTTCTTACGAAGAAGTTTGAGTGCAGCAAGTTCAAACTTTCCAATTTGTGTAATCAAACAAGATGTACAAGTTAGTGCATTCGCCTCATTTCTAAAGTAGTTTCTTTAGAAAAGAAAGATCTTCACTACCGAACACTGTACTGTGTGAAATAAGGTAATTCGGTTCTAGGAATCAGTTTAACTTCTACGAAGATGGTTGATTGCAGCAAGTTGAAACTTTCCTTGTTGATGTAATCTAAAAAGATGTCCAAGTTAGTAGGTTCGCCTCATTTCTAAAGTACTTTCTTTAGAAAAGAAACCTAAATTGCCAAACTTTGAACTGTGTGAAATGAGCTAATTCGGTTCTAGGAATCAGTTTACTTTCTATGAAGATGGTTGAGTTTAGCAAGTTCAAACTTTCCTTGTTAATGTGCTCTAAAAAGGTGTCCAAGTTAGTAGATTTGCCTCATTGGTAAAGTAGTTTGTTGAGAAAACAAACATCTTCATTGCCAAACATTGTACTGTGTGAAAAAAGCTAATTTAGTTCTAGAATTCAGTTGCTTTGCTACAAAGAAGGTTGAGTGCAGCCAGTTCAAACTTTCCTTGTTAATGTAATCTAAAAAGATTCACAACGTAGTAGATTGGTCTCATTTCTAAAGTAATTTCTTTAGAAAAGAAACATCTTCAGTACCGAAGATTGTACTGTGTGAAATAAGTCAATTCGCTTCTAGGATTCAGTTTAATTTCTACGAAGAAGGTTGACTGCAGCAAGTTCAAACTTTCCTAGTTTGTGTAATCTAACATGATTTACACGTTAGTCTATTCACGTCGTTTCTAAAGTGATTTCTTTAGAAAACAAACATCTTCAGTACCGAACACTGTACTGTGTGAAATAAGTTAATTTGGTTCTATGAATCAGTTTCCTTTCTACGAAGATGGTTGAGTGCAGCAAGTTCAAACTTTCCTGCTTAATGTAATCTAAAAAGATGTTCAAGTTAGCAGAGTCACCTAATTTGTAAAATACTTTGTTGAGAAAATTAACATCTTCATTGCCGTACATTGTACTGTGTGAAATAAGCTCATTCGGTTCTAGGAATCGCTTGCTTTCCTACAAAGAAGGTTGAGTGCAGCAAGTTCAAACTTTCCTTGTTAATGTAATCTCAAAAGATGCACAACTAAGTAGATTGGCCTCATTTCTAAAGTAGTTTGTTTACAAAACAAACAGCTTCATTGCCGAACACTATACTATGTGAAATGAGCTTGTTCGGTTCTAGCAATCACTTGCTTTCCTACGAAGAAGGTTGAGTGCAGTAAGTTCAAACTTTCCTCCTTTGTGTAATCTAGCAAGATGTACAAGTTAGTGGTTTCGAGTCGTTTCTAAAGTGGTTTCTTTAGAAAACAAACATCTTCAGTACTGAGCACTGTACAGTGTGAAATAAGTTAATTCGCTTCAAGGAATCAGTTTAATTTCTACGAAGAAGGTTGAGTGCAGCAAGTTCAAACTTTCCTTGTTAATGTAATCTAAAAATATGGCCAAGTTAGAAGATTCGATCCTTTGTAAAGTACTTTGTTGAGAAAACAAACATCTTCATTGCCGAACATTGTACTGTGTGAAATAAGCTCATTCGGTTCTAGGAATCAGTTGCTTTCCTACAAAGAAGGTTGAATGCAGCAAGTTCAAACTTTCCTAGTTTGTGTAATCTAACAAGATGTACAAGTTAGTGGAATCGCCTCATTTCTAAAGTAGTTTGTTTAGAAAACAAACATCTTCATTACTGAACACTGTACTATGTGAAATAAGCTAGTTCCGTTCTAGGAATCACTTGCATTCCTACGATGAAGGTTGAGTGCAGCAAGTTCACACTTTCCTAGTTTGTGTAATCTAACAATATGTACAAGTTAGTAGATTCGCCTCATATCTAAAGTAGTTTCTTCAGAAAAGAAACATCTTCAGTACCGAACCCTGTACTGTGTGAAATAAGTGAATTCGCTTCTAGGAATCAGTTTAATTTCTACGAAGATGGTTGAGTGCAGCAAGTTCAAACTTTCCTTGTTAATGTAATCTAAAAAGATGGCCAAGTTAGTAGATTCGCCTCATTTGTGAAGTAGTTTGTTGAGAAAACAAACATCTTCATTGCGAAACATTGTACTGTGTGAAATAAGCTCATTCGGTTCTAGGAATCAGTTGCTTTCCTACAAAGAAGGTTGAGTGCAGCAAGTTCAAACTTTCCTTGTTAATGTAATCTAAAAAGATGGCCAAGTGAGTAGATTCGCCTCATTTCTAAAGTAGTTTGTTTAGAAAACAAACATCTTCATTACCGAACACTGTACTATGTGAAATAAGCTAGTTCCGTTCTAGGAATCACTTGCTTTCCTACAAAGAAGGTTGAGTGCAGCAAGTTCAAACTTTCTTATTTTGTCTAATCTAACAAGATGTACAAGTTAGTGGATTCGCCTCATTTCTTAAGTAGTTTCTTTAGAAAAGAAACATCTTCAGTACTGAACACTGTACTGTGTGAAATAAGGTAAATCGGTTCTAGGAATCAGTTTCCTTTCCACGAAGATGGTTGAGTGCAGCAAGTTCAAACTTTCCTTGTTAATGTAATCTAAAAAGATGGCCAAATTAGAAGATTCGCCTCATTTGTAATGTACTTTGTTGAGAAAACAAACATCTTCATTGCCGAACATTGTACTGTGTGAAATAAGCTCATTCGGTTCTAGGAATCAGTTGCTTTCCTATAAAGAAGGTTGAGTGCAGCAAGTTCAAACCTTACTTGTTAATGTAATCTCAAAAGATGCACAACTTAGTAGATTGGCCTCATTTCTAAAGTAGTTTGTTTAGAAAACAAACATCTTCATTACCAAACACTGTACTATGTGAAATTGCTAGTTCAATTCTAGGAATCACTTGCTTTCCTACGAAGAAGGTTGAGTGCAGCAAGTTCAAACTTTCCTAGTTTGTGTAATCTAACAAGATGTACAAGTTAGTGGATTCGCCTCATTTCTAAAGTAGTTTCTTTAGAAAAGAAACATCTTCAGTACCGAACGCTGTACTGTGTGAAATAAGTGAATTCGCTTCTAGGAATCAGTTTAATTTCTACGAAGATGGTTGAGTGCAGCAACTTCAAACTTTCCTTGTTAATGTAATCTAAAAAGATGGCCAAGTTAGTAGATTCGCCTCATTTGTAAAGTAGTTTGTTGAGAAAATTAACATCTTTATTGCCGAACATTGTACTGTGTGAAATAAGCTCATTCGGTTCTAGAAATCAGTTGCTTTCCTACAAAGAATGTTGAGTGCAGCAAGCTTAAACTTTCCTTGTTAATGTAATCTGAAAAGCTGCACAACTTAGTAGATTGGCCTCATTTCTAAAGTAGTTTCTTTAGAAAAGAAACATCTTCGGTACCGAACACTGTACTGTGTAAAATAAGTGAATTCGCTTCTAGATATCAGGTTAATTTCTACGAAGAGGGTTGAGTGTAGAAAGTTCGAACTTTCCTTCTTAATGTAATCTAAAAAGATCGCCATCTTAGTAGATTCGCCTCATTTGTAAAGTAGTTTGTTGAGAAAATTAACATCTTTATTGCCGAACATTGTACTGTGTGAAATAAGCTCATTTGGTTCTAGGAATCACTTGCTTTCCTACGAAGAAGGTTGAGTGCAGCAAGTTCAAACTTTCCTTGTTAATGTAATCTAAAAAGATGCACAACTTAGTAGATTGGCCTCATTTCTAAAGTAGTTTGTTTAGAAAAGAAACATCTTCAGTACCGAACACTGTACAGTGTGAAATAAGTTAATTCGCTTCTAGGAATCAGTTTAATTTATATGAAGAAGGTTGAGTGCAACAAGTTCAAACTTTCCTTGTTAATGTAATCTAAAAAGATGGCCACGTTAGAAGATTCGCCTCATTTGTAAAGTACTTTGTTGAGAAAACAAACATCTTCATTGCCGAACATTGTACTGTGTGAAATAAGCTCCTTCGGTTCTAGGAATCAGTTGCTTTCCTACAAAGAAGGTTGAGTGCAGCAAGTTCAAACTTTCCTTCTTAATGTAATCTAAAAAGATGCACAATTTAGTAGATTGGCCTCATTTCTAAAGTAGTTTGTTTAGAAAACAAACATCTTCATTACGGAACACTGTACTATGTGAAATAGGCTAGTTCCGTTCTAGGAATCACTTGCTTTCTTACGAAGAAGGTTGAGTGCAGCAAGTTCAAAGTTTCCTAGTTTGTGTAATCAAACAAGATGTACAAGTTAGTGCATTCGCCTCATTTCTAAAGTAGTTTCTTTAGAAAAGAAAGATCTTCACTACCGAACACTGTACTGTGTGAAATAAGGTAATTCGGTTCTAGGAATCAGTATAATTTCTACGAACATGGTTGATTGTAGCAAGTTGAAACTTTCCTTGTTAATGTAATCTAAAAAGATGTCCAAGTTAGTAGATTCGCCTCATTTCTAAAGTACTTTCTTTAGAAAAGAAACCTAAATTGCCAAACTTTGAACTGTGTGAAATGAGCTAATTCGGTTCTAGGAATCAGTTTACTTTCTACGAAGATGGTTGAGTTAGCAAGTTCAAACTTTCCTTGTTAATGTGCTCTAAAAAGGTGTCCAAGTTAGTAGATTTGCCTCATTGGTAAAGTAGTTTGTTGAGAAAACAAACATCTTCATTGCCAAACATTGTACTGTGTGAAAAAAGCTAATTTAGTTCTAGAATTCAGTTGCTTTCCTATAAAGAAGGTTGAGTGCAGCCAGTTCAAACTTTCCTTTTTAATGTAATATAAAAAGATTCACAACGTAGCAGATTGGCCTCATTTCTAAAGTAATTTCTTTAGAAAAGAAACATCTTCAGTACCGAAGATTGTACTGTGTGAAATAAGTCAATTTGCTTCTAGGAATCAGTTTAATTTCTACGAAGAAGGTTGACTGCAGCAAGTTCAAACTTTCCTAGTTTGTGTAATCTAACATGATTTACAAGTTAGTCTATTCACGTCGTTTCTAAAGTGGTTTCTTTAGAAAACAAACATCTTCAGTACCGAACACTGTACTGTGTGAAATAAGTTAATTCGGTTCTATGAATCAGTTTCCTTTCTACGAAGATGGTTGAGTGCAGCAAGTTCAAACTTTCCTGCTTAATGTAATCTAAAAAGATGTCCAAGTTAGCAGAGTCACCTAATTTGTAAAATACTTTGTTGAGAAAATTAACATCTTCATTGCCGTACATTGTACTGTGTGAAATAAGCTCATTCGGTTCCAGGAATCGCTTGCTTTCCTACAAAGAAGGTTGAGTGCAGCAAGTTCAAACTTTCCTTGTTAATGTAATCTAAAAAGATGCACAACTAAGTAGATTGGCCTCATTTCTAATGTAGTTTGTTTACAAAACAAACAGCTTCATTGCCGAACACTATACTATGTGAAATGAGCTAGTTCGGTTCTAGCAATCACTTGCTTTCCCACGAAGAAGGTTGAGTGCAGTAAGTTCAAACTTTCCTCCTTTGTGTAATCTAGCAAGATGTACAAGTTAGTGGTTTCAAGTCGTTTCTAAAGTGGTTTCTTTAGAAAACAAACATCTTCAGTACTGAGCACTGTACAGTGTGAAATAAGTTAATTCGCTTCAAGGAATCAGTTTAATTTCTACGAAGAATGTTGAGTGCAGCAAGTTCAAACTTTCCTTGTTAATGTAATCTAAAAAGATGACCATGTTAGAAGATTCGCCTCATTTGTAATGTACTTTGTTGAGAAAACAAACATCTTCATTGCCGAACATTGTACTGTGTGAAATAAGCTCATTCAGTTCTAGGAATCAGTTGCTTTCCTACGACGAAGGTTGAGTGCAGCAAGTTCAAACTTTCCTTGTTAATGTAATCTGAAAAGTTGCACAACTTAGTAGATTGGCCTCATTTCTTAAGTAGTTTGTTTAGAAAACAAACATCTTCATTAACGAACACTATACTATGTGAAATGAGCTAGTTCGGTTCGAGGATTCACTTGCTTTCCTACGAAGAAGGTTGAGTGCACAAGTTCAAACTTTCCTAGTTTGTGTAATCTAACATGATGTACAAGTTAGTGGATTCGCGTCATATCTAAATTAGTTTCTTTAGAAAACAAACATCTTCAGTACTGAACACTGTCCTGTGTGAAATAAGTTAATTCGGTTCTAGGAATCAGTTTCCTTTCTACAAAGATGGTTGATTTTAGCAAGTTAAAACTTTCCTTGTTAATGTAATCTAAAAAGATGTCCAAGTTAGTAGATTCGCCTCATTTCTAAAGTAGTTTCTTTAGAAAAGAAACCTAAATTGCCAAACTTTGAACTGTGTGAAATGAGCTAATTCGGTTCTAGGAATCAGTTTACTTTCTACGAAGATGGTTCAGTTTATCAAGTTCAAACTTTCCTTGTTAATGTGCTCTAAAAAGATGTCCAATTTAGTAGATTTCCTCAATGGTAAAGTAGTTTGTTGAGAAAACAAACATCTTCATTGCTGAACATTGTACTGTGTGAAAAAAGCTAATTTAGTTCTAGAATTCAGTTGCTTTCCTACAAAGAAGGTTGAGTGTAGCCAGTTCAAACTTTCCTTGTTAATGTAATCTAAAAAGATGCACAACGTAGTAGATTGGCCTCGTTTCTAAAGTAGTTTCTTTAGAAATGAAACATCTTCAGTACTGAACACTGTACTGTGTGAAATAAGTTAATTCCCTTCTAGGAATCAGTTTAATTTGTACGAAGAAGGTTGAGTGCAGCAAGTTCAAACTTTCCTAGTTTGTGTAATCTAACAAGATGTACAAGTTAGTGCATTCGCCTCATTTCTAAAATAGTTTCTTTAGAAAAGAAACATCATCAGTACCGAACACTGTACTGTGTGAAATAAGGTAATTGGGTTCTAGGAATCAGTTTAATTTCTACGAAGATGGTTGAGTGCAGCAAGTTCAAACTTTCCTTGTTAATGTAATCTATAAAGATGGCCAAGTTAGTAGATTCGCCTCATTTGTAAAGTAGTTTGTTGAGAAAACAAACATCTTCATTGCCAAACATTGTACTGTGTGAAATAAACCCATTCGGTTCTAGGAATCAGTTGCTTTCCTACAAAGAAGGTTGATTGCAGCAAGTTCAAACTTTCCTTGTTAATGTAATCTGAAAAGTTGCACAACTTAGAAGATTGGCCTCATTTCTAAAGTAGTTTGTTTACAAAACAAACATCTTCATTACCGAACACTATACTATGTGAAATGAGCTAGTTCGGTTCTAGGAATCACTTGCTTTCGTACGAAGAAGGTTGAGTGCAGCAAGTTCAAACTTTCCTTTTTGTGTAATCTAAGAAGATGTACCAGTTAGTGGATTCGCGTAGTTGCTAAAGTGGTTTCTTTAGAAAACAAATATCTTCAGTACTGAACACTGTACTGTGTGAAATAAGTTAATTCTTTTCTCGGAATCAGTTTCCTTTCTACGAATATGGTTGAGTGCAGCAATTTCAAACTTTCTTTGTTAATGAAATCTAAAAAGATGGCCACGTTAGTAGAGTCACCTCATTTGTAAAATAGTTTGTTGAGAAAACAAACATCTTCATTAAGGAACACTATACTGTGTGAAATGAGCTAGTTCCGTTCTAGGAATCACTTGCTTTCCTACAAAGAAGGTGGAGTGCAGCAAGTTCAAACTTTCCTTGTTAATGTAATCTAAAAAGATGCACAACTTAGTAGATTGGCCTCATTTCTAAAGTAGTTTCTTTAGAAAAGAAACATCTTCAGTACCGAACACTGTACAGTGTGAAATAAGTTAATTCGCTTCTAGGAATCAGTTTAATTTATACGAAGAAGGTTGAGTGCAGCAAGTTCAAACTTTCCTTGTTAATGTAATCTAAAAAGATGCACAACTTAGTAGATTGGCCTCATTTCTAAAGTAGTATCTTTAGAAAAGAAACATCTTCAGTACCGAACACTGTACAGTGTGAAATAAGTTAATTCGCTTCTAGGAATCAGTTTAATTTATACGAAGAAGGTTGAGTGCAGCACGTTCAAACTTTCCTTGTTAATGTAATCTAAAAAGATGGCCAAGTTAGAAGATTCGCCTCATTTGTAAAGTACTTTATTGAGAAAACAAACATCTTCATTGCCGAACATTGTACTGTGTGAAATAAGCTCATTCGGTTCTAGGAATCAGTTGCTTTCCTACGACGAAGGTTGAGTGCAGCAATTTCAAACTTTCCTTCTTAACGTAATCTGAAAAGATGCACAACTTAGTAGATTGGTCTCATTTCTAAAGTAGTTAGTTTAGAAAACAAACATCTTCATTACCGAACACTGTACTATGTGAAATAAGCTAGTTACGTTCTAGGAATCACTTGCTTTCCTAAGAAGAAGGTTGAGTGCAGCAAGTTCAAAATTTCCTAGTTTGTGTAATCTAACAAGATGTACAAGTTAGTGGATTCGCCTCATTTCTAACGAGTTCCTTCAGAAAAGAAACATCTTCAGTACCAAAAACTGTACTGTGTGAAATAAGTTAATTCGCTTCTAGGAATCAGTTTAATTTCTACGAAGATGGTTGAGTTTAGCAAGTTCAAACTTTCTTTGTTAATGTAATCTAAAATATGTCCATGTTAGTAGATTTGCCAGACTGGTAAATTAGTTCGTTGAGAAAACAAACATCTTCATTGCCGAACATTGTACTGTGTGAAAAAAGCTCATTCGGTTCTAGAATTCAGTTGCTTTCCTACAAAGACGCTTGAGTGCTGCAAGTTCAAACTTTCCTTGTAAATGTAATCGAAAAAGATGCACAACTTAGTCGATTGGCCTCATTTCTATGGTATTTTCTTTAGAAAAGGAACATCTTCAGTACCGAACACTGTACTGTGTGAAATAAGTTAATTTGCTTCTAGGAATCAGTTTATTTTCTACGAAGAAGGTTGAATGCAGCAAGTACAAACCTTCCTTGTTAATGTAATCTAAAAAGATGGCCAAGTAAGAATATTCGCCTCATTTGTAAAGTACTTTGTTGAGAAAACAAACATCTTCATTGCCGAATATTGTACTGTGTGAAATAAGCTCATTCGGTTCTAGGAATCAGTTGCTTTCCTACAAAGAAGGTTGAGTGCAGCAAGTTCAAACTTTCCTTGTTAATGTAATCTGAAAAGATGCACAACATAGTAGATTGGCCTCATTTCTAAAGTAGTTTGTTTAGAAAACAAACATCTTCATTACCGAACACTGTACTATGTGAAATGAGCTAATTCGATTCTAGTAATCACTTGCTTTCCTACGAAGGAGGTTGAGTGCAGCAAGTTCAAACTTTCCTAGTTTGTGTATTCTAATAAGATGTAAAATTTAGTGGATTCGCCCCATTTCTAAAGTAGGTTCTTTAGAAAACAAACATCTTCAGTACCGAACACTGTACTGTTTGAAATAAGTGAATTCGCTTCTCGGAATCAGTTTAATTTCTACGAAGAAGGTTGAGTGCAGCAAGTTCAAACTTTCCTAGTTTGTGTAATCTAACAAGATCTACAAGTTAGTGGATTCGCGTCATTTCTAAATTAGTTTCTTTAGAAAACAAACATCTTCAGTTCCGAACACTGTTCTGTGTGAAATAAGTGAATTCGCTTCTAGGAATCAGTTTAATTTCTACTAAAATGGTTGAGTGCAGCAAGTTCAAACTTTCCTTGTTAATGATATCTAAGAAGATGTCCAAGTTAGTAGATTCGCCTCATTTCTAAAGTAGTTTCTTTAGAATACAATCCTTCATTGCCAAACATTCTACTGTGTGAAATTAGCTAATTCGGTTCTAGGAATCAGTTTACTTTCTACGAAGATGGTTGAGTTTAGCAAGTTCAAACTTTCCTTGTTAATGTAATCTAAAAAGATATCCAAGTTAGTAGATTCGACTCATTTCTAAAGTAGTTTCTTTAGAAAACAAACCTTCATGAACAAACATTGTACTGTGTGAAATGAGCTAATTCGGTTCTAGGAATCTGTTTATTTTCTAAGAAGATGGTTTAGTTTAGCAAGTTCAAACATTCCTTGTTAATGTAATCTAAAACGATGGCCAAGTTAGTAGATTCGCCTCATTTGTAAAGTAGTTTGTTGAGAAAACAAACATCTTCATTGCCTAACATTGTACTGTGTGAAATAAGCTCATTCGGTTCTAGGAATCAGTTGCTTTCACACAAAGAGGGTTGAGTGCAGCAAGTTCAAAGTTTCCTTGTTAATGTAATCTCAAAAGATGCACCACTTAGTAGATTGGACTCATTTCTCAAGTAGTTTGTTGAGAAAACAAACATCTTATTTACCGAACACTGTACTATGTGAAATGAGCTAGTTCGGTTCTAGGAATCACTTGCTTTCCTACGAAGAAGCTTGAGTGTAGCAAGTTCAAACTGTCCTAGTTTGTGTAATCTAACAAGATGTACAAGTTAGTGTATTCGCATCATTTCTAAAGTCGTTTCTTTAGAAAACAAACATCTTCAGTACTGAACACTGTACTGTGTGAAATAAGTTAATTCAGTTCTAGGAATCAGTTTCCTTTCTACGAAGATGGTTGAGTGCAGCAAGTTCAAACTTTCCTTGTTAATGTAATGTAAAAAGATCGGCAAGTTAGCAGAGTCACCTCATTTGTAAAGAAGTTTGTTGAGAAAATTAACATCTTTACTGCTGAACATTGTACTGTGTGAAATAAGCTCATTTGGTTCTAGGAAACACTTGCTTCATTTCTAAAGTAGTTTGTTTAGAAAACAAACATCTTCATTACCGAACACTGTACTATGTGTAATAAGCTAGTTCCGTTCTAGGAATCACTGGCTTTCCTATGAAGAAGGTTGAGTGCAGCAAGTTCAAACTTTCCTAGTTTGTGTAATCTAACAAGATGTACAAGTTAGTGGATTCGCCTCATTTCTAAAGTAGTTTCTTCAGAAAAGAAACATCTTCAGTACCGAACACTGTACTGTGTGAAATAAGGTAATTCGCTTCTAGGAAACAGTTTAATTTCTACGAAGAAGGGTGAGTGCAGCAAGTTCAAATTTTCATTGTTAATGTAATCTAAAAAGATGACCAAGTTAGAAGATTCGACTCATTTGTAAAGTACTTTGTTGAGAAAACAAACATCTTCTTTGCCGAACATTGTACTGTGTGAAATAAGCTCATTCGTTTCTAGGAATCAGTTGCTTTCCTACAAAGAATGTTGAGTGCAGCAAGTTCAAACTTTCCTTGTTAATGTCATCTAACAAGATGTCCAAGTTTGTAGATTTGCCTCATTTGTAAAGTAGTTTGTTGAGAAAACAAACATCTTCGTTGCCGAACATTGTACTGTGTGAAAAACCTAATTCGGATCTAGAATTCAGTTGCTTTCCTACAAAGACGGTTGAGTGCAGCAAGTTCAAACATTCCTTGTTAATGTAATCTCAAAAGATGCACAACTTAGTGGATTCGCTTCATTTCTAAAGTAATTTCTTTAGAAAAGAAACATCTTCAGTACCGCACACTGTACTGTGTGAAATAAGTTAATTCGCTTCTAGGAATCTGTTTAATTTCTACGAAGATGTTTGAGTGCAGCCAGTTCAAACTTTCCTTTTTAATGTAATCTGCAAAGATGGCCAAGTTAGTAGATTCACCTCATTTGTAAAGTAGTTTGTTGAGAAAACAAACATCTTCATTGCCGAACATTGTATAGTGTGAAAAAAGGTAATTCGGATCTAGAATTCAGTTGCTTTCCTACAAAGACGGTTGAGTGCAGCAAGTTCAAACATTCCTTTTTTATGTATTCTAAAAAGAAGCACAACGTAGTGCATTCGCCTCATTTCTAAAGTAATTTCTTTAGAAAAGAAACATCTTCAGTACGGAACACTGTACTGTGTGTAATGTTAATTCGCTTCTAGGAATCAGTTTAATTTCTACGAAGATGGTTGAGTCCAGCAAGTTCAAACTTTTCTTGTTAATATAATCTAAAAAGATGGCCAAGTTACTAGATTCGCCTCATTTGTAAAGTAGTTTGTTCAGAAAACAAACATCTTCATTGCCCAACATTGTACTGTGTGAATTAAGCTCATTCGGTTCTAGGTATCACTTGTTTTCCTACAAAGAACGTGTAGTGCAGCAAGAGCAAACATTCCTTGTTAATGTTACTTAAAAACATGCACAACGTAGTAGATTGGCCTCATTTCGAAAGTAGTTTGTTTAGAAAACAAACGTCTTCATTACCGAACACTGTACTATGTGAAATAAGCTAGTTTGGTTCTAGTAATAACTTGCTTTCCTACAAAGAAGGTTGAGTGCAGCAAGTTCAAACTTTCCTATTTTGTGTAATCTAACAAGATGCACAAGTTAGTGGATTCGCGTCATTTCTGAAGTAGTTTCTTTAGAAAAAAACCTCCATTGCCAAATATTGTACTGTATGAAATAAGCTTATTCGGTTCTAGGAATCAGTTTACATTCTACGAAGATGGTTGAGTTTAGCAAGTTCAAACATTTCCTTGTTAATGTGCTCTAAAAAGATGTCCAAGTTAGTAGATTTGCCTCATTGGTAAAGTAGTTTGTTGAGAAAACACACATCTTCAGTACCGAACATTGTACTGTCTTAAATAAGTTAATTCGGTTCCAGGAATCAGTTTCCTTTCTACGAAGATGGTTGAGTTTAGCAATTTCAAACTTTCCTTGTTAATTTAATCTAAAAAGATGTCCAAGTTAGTAGATTCGCCTCATTTCTAAAATAGTTTCTTTAGAAAAAAACCTTCATTGCCAAACATTGTACTGTATGAAATAAGCTTATTTGGTTCTAGGAATCAGTTTACATTCTACGAAGATGGTTGAGTTTAGCAAGTTCAAACTTTCCTTGTTAATGAAATCTAAAAAGATGTTCAAGTTAGTAGATTTGCCTCATTTGTAAAGTAGTTTGTTGAGAAAATTAACATCTTTATTGCCGAACATTGTACTGTGTGAAATAAGCTCATTCGGTTCTAGGAATCACATGCTTTCCTACAAAGAAGGTTGAGTGCAGCAAGTTCAAACTTTCCTTGTTAATGTAATCTTAAAAGATACACAACTTAGTAGATTGGCCTCATTTCTAAAGTATTTTCTTTTGAAAAGAAACATCTTCAGTACCGAACACTGTACTGTGGGAAATAAGTTAATTCGCTTCTAGGAATCAGTTTAATTTCTACGAAGAAGGTTGAGTGCAGTAAGTTCAAACTTTCCTTGTTAATGTAATCTAAAATGGTGGCAAAGTTCGAAGATTCGCCTCATTTGTAAAGTACTTTGTTGAGAAAACAAACATCTTCATTGCCGAACATTGTACTGTGTGAAATAAGCTCATTCGGTTCTAGGAATCAGTTGCTTTACTATAAAGAAGGTTGAGTGCAGCAAGTTCAAACCTTCCTTGCTAATGTAATCTAAAAAGATGCACAACTTAGTAGATTGGCCTCATTTCTAAAGTAGTTTTTTTAGAAAAGAAACCTCTTCAGTACCGAACACTGTACTGTGTGAAATAAGTTAATTCGCTTCTAAGAATCATTTTAATTTCTAGGAAGATGGTTGAGTGCAACAAGTTCAAACCTTCCTTGTTAATGTAATCTAAAGAGGTGCACAACTTAGTAGATTGGCCCCATTTCTAAAGTAGTTTGTTTAGAAAACAAACATCTTCATTTCCAAACACTGTACTATGTGAAATAAGCTAGTTCTGTTCTAGGAATCACTTGCTTTCCTACGAAGACAGTTGAGTGCAGCAAGTTCAAACTTTCCTCGTTTGTGTAATCTAACAAGGTTTACAAGTTCGTGGATTCGCTTCATTTCTAAAGTGGTTTCCTTATAAAACAAACATCTTCAGTATTGAGCACTGTACTGTGTGAAATAAGTTAATTCGGTGATAGGAACCAGTTTCCTTTCTACGAAGATGGTTGAGTGCAGCAAGTTCAAACTTTCGTTGTTAATGTAATCTAAAAAGATGGCCAAGTTAGCAGAGTCACCTCATTTGTAAAATAGTTTTTTGAGAAAATTAACATCTTTATTGCCAAACATTGTACTGTGTGAAATAAGCTCATTCGGTTCTAGGAATCACTTGCTTTCCTACAAAGAAGGTGGAGTGCAGCAAGTTCAAACTTTCCTTCTTAATGTAATCTTAAAAGATGCACAACTTAGTAGATTGGCCTCTGCGGCAACCCTTCCCAAACCAGCAGGAATAGGAACAGCCACAAACGAAGATCCTTCTTGTGTCACACTTTTATTGGAGAGCACTTGGTTAACAGATGAGCTGATGGCGGAGGGCCGGGGCCCAAATCTGCAGCTGCTTTTATAGAGTGTACTGCTACAAGGCGTTTACTGATTGGTTGCGACCAGCTTGCCATCACCAGGTGCCACGGGATAGGCTTGGGACAGGTTGCGTCAAGCGCATGCGCATACCTTAGACACGGTTGGCGCCAAGGCACTGTCTAATATGGAGGAGCCAGCGCCATCTTGTAATGGCGACTGCTTACGGCTCCCTGCAGTTCCCCCTTCTTGTTTAAACGCAACAGGCGAGGGTAGAGGTCTGATCTCTGATGCTCGAGAGGACATTGTGATGACCCCAGACCTAGTGGCCAGCCAGGCTGGTGTCACACCCGTCTAGTACCTTTTCTCAGAGATGGGATTACAGTACCAACCCATATGCAATCAGACATGCCCTCCATGAAGCTGCTAAGAGCTCGCCTCACGTGCAGTACTTTGTCTCGCATCCTGAGCGTGATGAATGCCGTGCTCCCAACACCAACCCTCTGCCCATCCTTGTGCAATGGGCACTTCAAGCCCTAAGGGTGCAAGGGCCAGGGGAAACTAGGTGCTTTTTAGGGCCGATAGCCAAATCTGGGGGGAGGACCCACACTCCAAAGCAGCAAGTGCCTGAGAAATGACCACCTTGTCCCTCCTAGCTTGGGCTCGCATTTTGCAAGTCAACCATAGGCAGAGCAGACATCCTCCTATACAGCAGGCAGCAAACAGTCCCATTTCAACCCATTCCTTAAAAAAATTAAAAGCAGAGGAGATCCAGGAAGTAAGGCCCTGTGTAAGACTAAGATCCACTCAGTAATTAATAGCAATAAGCAGAAAAAGAAAAGGGGGTGCACACAAACCGGGGCAGGGGAATGTCTGATTAGGAGCATACTGTTCACAAGGATGACCCAGAGTGAAAACTGCCCCCGAGATGACGTTGAGGTCTCATGCCCTGACACATTGTTGCAAGCAATTTGTCCCCAACAGTAAAAACCAATGGAGACACATCCGTACAGGAACCATTGACCCCACACAGCACCCACTTTGAAAATGGATTAATTCTGGAATCTTGAAGAAAGAGTCCCTCCGACCATGCCCTGACCTAGGCGGGGGGACCCTCATAGCTGGTGATATGGTGAAGAGATGATTTGCATCAGCCCAGGCGACCAAGTGCTCTGGCACTCTGACCATGGCCAGAGTTCCCTTCAAACCAGGCAAAACTCTGCTGACGAAGTCTTATACAAGAGTCATCAGTCTGATTCCACTGCAAAGTAAAACAAAGAGTTCCTTTTTCAACAAAGGAGCGGGACTCTCCCATGGGGACCACCTGTTGGTCCTCCTGAAGGGAAGGGAGGCCTAGTTCCTTATTCGTGGTGAAGAAACGTGGAAACACAGACGCTTGATGAGGAACTGGCATCGGCTTCGGGAAGGCTGACAAAATTGCTCTGCTTTACTGAGTGTCAAGATCTGGATTATGAATCTCCAAACTTTCTTCTGAGGAAGGATGGACTGTTCTCATCAACCGGCTTGGAACCCAGTGGAGCGACTCCTAGTCCTGTGGAAAAACACAAACAGCTCCCCTGGATCTTAACAAGATCCGGTCCTTTCCATTTGTTATCTAGGACATCTTTCCACATCACTACTTTTCTGGGTGCCTGGGCCACATCTTGACTGTGCCTGTCAGCTGCAGACTTATCATTATTGTCCAAAATTAAAAAAATTAAGGGTGAAGAGGCTAGGGGTTGCATCTTCTGCTATCCCCTTTTTGTTTAAATAAGATGGCTTTGATACTTTTATTGGCTCTCTCCACAATGCCTTGGCCTTGTGGGTTATAAGGCAGGCCAGTGGTGTGGGCAACTTGCATCTACGCACAAAAGGCCCGAAAACCAGTAGATGTATATGCCGGGCCATTATCAGCTTTTAGATGGTGCCCAGGCTTCCAAGCAGTGGGTTTTTACATGAGAAGCCTTTTCATCCACCAACGGCGAGGCGAAGATAACTCCCGAGCAAGTATCTACTGAGACATGTAAATATTTTAACCTTTCAAACTCAGGGAGATGAGTTACATCCATTTGCCAAAGATCACCAGGACGGAGGCCTCAGGGATTAACACCTACATGAGGGGAGGGCAGAAAAGTAGTCTCAGCCTGACCTTGAACAATGATCCTCCCACCTCTGCCTCCTGAGGGCTAAGATTAAAGGTGTGTGCCACCACGCCTGGCTGTTTAGCAATTTTAAGGCACTCAAAACCCTTGATAGACATTTTAACCTCACATTTGAAATTTTCTTGCTTCTAGCTGCAAGTTAAGAACCTGACAAAGCTACCTCAACCCAGTGAATCTCCATCTCTGGCTTTGAGACCCAACAATCATTTTAAAATTCTAGAGGCTGGTGCTATAGCTTAATGACAATGCACTTGCCTACCATTTATCCTTTCAAAGTCCTGGGTGTAATCCCTAGCCCAGTATAAAAAAACAAACAGAACTCCTCTTATGAGGACTTAACATTACAATGTTAATTTTTAAATTTAATAGCCTGTATTTTCTTCCCCTTTCCCCAAAATATTTTTGTATAAACAATGGTTATACTCCTAAGATTTCTGGATATACACTTATCCCTAACAAAATCAAAACAGAAGTAATCTAACATCACATTCTGAAAATTATGACTTTAGGCATGAGCACATTTAAATAAAAAGGAATAGAGTGCTCGCTTTAACAGCACATTTGTAAAAAGAAAAGGAGCCTAGAGTGGTAGCTCATGCCTTTAATCCCAATACTTGGAAGCCTGAGGTAGAAAGATCACTGTGAGTTTGAGGCCAGTCTGGAAGACACAGTGAATTCCAGGTTAGCCTGGGCTAAAGTGACACCCTACCTCTAATTCAAGGTAGGGTCTCGCACTAGCCCAGGCTGACCTGGAATTCACTATTTAGTCTCAGGGTGGGTTTGAACTCACAGCGATCCTCCCTTAATTTGAGGAATCAAAGTGTTTGTTTTCTCAGCCTCCCGAGTTAGCTGGGACTAAAGGCACGTTTGATCTTGCCACCGCGCCCTTCGCCCTACCTCATTTTTGACCTTCTTTGTGATCTATGTATACAGAACTTTACTCATCCCCAGCAGAGGGCGCCACGAAATGACAAATGTGCCTGCCAGCCCCCATCTTGTTAGATCACCTCTGGTTGAACTTTGGCCTTTTTTTTTTTTTTTTTTTTTAAAATCTCCTCCTCCTGTTGTGATTTAGATTCTGAACTACTCTCATCATCTGCCTCCAGCCACTGTTTACATGGGTACTGAGAATTGAGCCTCGAATCAGGGTCCTTAGGCTCTACAGGCAAGTGTTTACTTTGGGCCCCATTTCTTTACACTTAGTTAAGAGCATAGAGGAGTGTGTCTAGAGGCAAAGGGGTGAGACGGCAGCGGCTCGCCTCATGGCCTCATGGCGGACCGCCTGCCCGTTCCTAAGATATTTTTAAAGCAAGTTGACAAAAGTGACCAAAAATGACGCCTGGAGGAGCGGGCGAGGTGCAGCCAGTGAGGCTCTGGGCAGTGCTCGGCCCGGGCTGGAGCCGCCGCTTAGGACCGTCCCATTCGCTCGCATCCCCGTTAAGATGTCGGGCGGAAACTGGCGGACCAGTGACTTGTGCTCGCCCGACTCTTGAGGAAAGCTAACCTGGCTTTGGGACATTTGGGGAACTTGAGTTTGTATTTGATCATAGTTTACATTTACAGAAAGTTACATGGAGGAGCTGTCTTCCATCAGGGGTTTGAGCACATTTGCCTTAGGCAGTAGTTAGGGGCTGAAAAGAGCTGAAAAGATAGCTGCCTGGTGGCGGCTTGGGTGGCGGCCTTGGGAGAAAGGAGAGTTTTTTAAGGGCAAAAATGAACTTTTCCCTGGACCTCTAATGGAGGATACGATCCTCCGGGGCCTCTCTGCCCCTTCCGAGGGGGCGGGCATGAATGAGCCTCGCCTATCTCCTCAAGTTTTTCCTTTAGACTTTTTCCTTTTTTTTTTTTTTTTTTTTTTTTTCTTTTTGACTGGATCCTATTTTTCCCTTTTGTTTCTTCCTAGGCCTAGCATGTGAGTCCCCGCTAGTATCTGACTCTGAAAGACTGTCCTGATGTTGGGCTAAAGCTCTTTGTCCCTTCCCAATTATTTCCGCATGTTTACCGCTTTCTGAGACAAAAATGAACCAGTCGCCAAAACGGTAATGTGCCCTTCCCTAAACTTCCTTCCTGTTCTGCCTGTCGCAGGACACGCCCCAACTTCTCCCAGGAGGGGAGTGTAAGGGATCCTGAAGCCGCAAAACCAAGGGGCTGTTGAATTTATATCTCTAAGAATCCGCCTGATGGTTACTGTAGAAATTGAATATCACGTTGTTTCAACAGAGCTTTAATCAGCCCAGAAAAGACTGTTCAATGGCCACAGAGGTTCCGAAACAGAACTCTGCGAAGTTGCCCATGATGAACGCAGTTATCTACCTGTTTGCTTTATCACCAAAGGCAGGACGGACAGAAGGAAAACCCCGTTATCTACCGGGAGATTTTACTTTCACTATCTCGTCCCAGGGACAATGCAAACAGTCATCCCCTAAAGATAACAAAGTCCCCTAAAGATAAGTAGACAGAAACAGAAAGCCAGGGTCAAAAAATCCATCAGAGAACAAAGCCGGGATGACTTACTAAACGCCTACCTCTCCGTGTCAAGTTCTGAATCTTCTGCCCTCCGCCGGGTGTCTTTGAAAGGTCCGCGCCCCGGCTTTCGGCACCACTTTGGCTTAATTCTTTCCAACCAGTAGGAAAGGAACAGCCACAAACGAAGATCCTTCTTGTGTCACACTTTTATTGGAGAGCACTTGGTTAACAGATGAGCTGATGGCGGAGGGCGGGATCCCAAATCTGCAGCTGCTTTTATAGAGTGTACTGCTGGCGTTTACTGATTGGTTCCACCAGCTTGCCATCACCAGGTGCCAGGGATAGGCTTGTATCACAGGTTATTGGAGAGCAGTTGGTTAACAGATGAGCGGAGGGCGGGGGCCCAAATCTGCAGCTGCTTTTATAGAGTGTACTGCTACAAGGCGTTTACTGATTGGTTGCGACCAGCTTGCCATCACCAGGTGCCACGGGATAGGCTTGGGACAGGTTGCGCTCAAGCGCATGCGCATACCTTAGACACGGTTGGCGCCAAGGCACTGTCTAATATGGAGGAGCCAGCGCCATCTTGTAATGGCGACTGCTTACGGCTCCCTGCAGTTCCCCCTTCTTGTTTAAACGCAACAGGCGAGGGTAGAGGTCTGATCTCTGATGCTCGAGAGGACATTGTGATGACCCCAGACCTAGTGGCCAGCCAGGCTGGTGTCACACCCGTCTAGTACCTTTCCTCAGAGATGGGATTACAGTACCAACCCATATGCAATCAGACATGCCCTCCATGAAGCTGCTAAGAGCTCGCCTCCACGTGCAGTACTTTGTCTCGCATCCTGAGCGTGATGAATGCCATGCTCCCAACACCAATCCTCTGCCCATCCTTGTGCAATGGGCATTTCAAGCCCTAAGGGTGCAAGGGCCAGGGGAAACTAGGTGCTCTTTAGGGCCGATAGCCAAATCTGGGGGAGGACCCACACTCCAAAGCAGCAAGTGCCTGAGAAATGACCACCTTGTCCCGCCTGGTCTGGGCTGCAGGCGGCAGATCAGCCATAGACACAGCAGACATCCCCTATACAGCAGGCAGCAAACAGTCCCATTCCAACCCATTCCTTAAAAAAATTAAAAGCAGAGGAGATCCAGGAAGTAAGGCCCTGTGCAAGACTAAGATCCACTCTCGTGGAATTAATAGCAATAAGCAGATAAAAAAAGGGGTGCACACAAACCGGGGCAGGGGGAATGTCTGATTACGAGCATAATATTCACAAGGATGACCCAGAGTTTAGAAAAGTCTGCCCCTCCGCTTCCTATCTTTTTTGACGTTGAGGTCTCATGCCCTGACACATTGTTGCAAGCAATTTGTCCCCCAACAGTAAAACCAATGGAGACACATCCGTTACAGGAACCATTGACCCCACACAGCACCCACTTTGAAAATGGATTAATTCTGGAATCTTGAAGAAAGAGTCCCTCCGACCATGCCCCTGACCTAGGCGGGGACCCCTCATAGCTGGTGATATGGTGAAGAGATGATTTGCATCAGCCCAGGCGACCAAGTGCTCTGGCACTCTGACCATGGCCAGAGTTCCCCTTCAAACCAGGCAAAACTCTGTTGACAAAGTCTTATACAAGAGTCATCAGTCTGATTCCACTGCAAAGTAAAACAAAGAGTTCTTTTTTCAACAAAGGAGCGGGACTCCCCCATGGGGACCACCTGTTGGTCCTCCTGAAGGGAAGGGAGGCCTAGTTCCTTATTCGTGGTGAAGAAACGTGGAAACACAGACGCTTGATGAGGAACTGGCATCGGCTTCGGGAAGGCTGACAAAATTGCTCTGCTTTACTGAGTGTCAAGATCTGGATTATGAATCTCCAAACTTTCTTCTGAGGAAGGATGGACTGTTCTCACCAACCGGCTTGGAACCCAGTGGGCGACTCCTAGTCCTGTGGAAAAACACAAACAGCTCCTGGATCTTAACAAGATCCGGTCCTTTCCATTTGTTATCTAGGACATCTTTCCACATCACTACTTTCCTGGGTTCCTGGGCCACAGCTTGACTGTGTCTGTCAGCTGCAGACTTATCATTATTGTCCAAAATTAAAAAATTAAGGGTGAAGAGGCTAGGGGTTGCATCTTCTGCTATCCCCCTTTTTGTTTAAATAAGATGGCTTTGATACTTTTATTGGCTCTCTCCACAATGCCTTGGCCTTGTGGGTTATAAGGCAGGCCAGTGGTGTGGGCAACTTGCATCTGCGCACAAAAGGCCCAAAACCAGTAGATGTATATGTCGGGCCATTATCAGTTTTTAGATGCTTTCCCAAGCTGCCCAGGCTTCCAGGCAGTGGGTTTTTACATGAGAAGCCTTCTCACCCGCCAACGGCGAGGCGAAGATAACTCCCGAGCAAGTATCCACTGAGACATGTAAATATTTCAACCTTTTAAACTCAGGGAGATGAGTTACATCCATTTGCCAAAGATCACCAGGACGGAGGCCTCGGGATTAACACCCACATGAGGGAGGGCAGAAAAGTAGTCTCAGCCTGACCTTGAATAATGATCCTCCACCTCTGCCTCCTGAGGGCTAAGATTAAAGGTGTGTGCCACCACGCCTGGCTGTTTAGCAATTTTAAGGCACTCAAAACCCTTGATAGACATTTTGACCTCAATTTTTTGCTTCTTCTAGCTGCAAGTTAAGAACCTGACAAAGCTACCTCAACCCAGTGAATCTCCATCTCTGGCTTTGAGACCCAACAATCATTTTAAAAATTCTAGAGGCTGGTGCTATAGCTTAATGACAATGCACTTGCCTACCATTTATTTAAAATAAAGTATAAAAAAAAAACAGAACTCCTCTTATGAGGACTTAACATTACAATGTTAATTTTTAAATTTAATAGCCTGTATTTTCTAAAATATTTTTGTAAAAGGTTATACTCAAGATTTCTGGATATACACTTATCCCTAATCAAAACAGAAGTAATCAACATCACATTCTGAAAATTATGACTTTAGGTGAGAATTTAAATAAAAAGTAGAGTGCTCGAGGCCAGTCTAAAAAGAAAAGACACAGTGAATGCCTTTAATCCAGGTTGGAAGCCTGAGGCTAAAAGTGACACTGTACCTTTGAAAACAAAACAAAACAACAACAAAAAGTTTCAAGGTAGGGTCTCGCATTAGCCCAGGCTGACCTGGAATTCACTATTTAGTCTCAGGGTGGGTTTGAACTCACAGCGATCCTCCTGTCTCAGCCTCCCGAGTAGCTGGGACTACAGGCACGCGCCACCGCGCCCGGCCCTACCTCATTTTTGACCTTCTTTGTGATCTATGTATACAGAACTTTACTCATCCCCAGCAGAGGGCGCTGCACGGCGACAAACAAATGTGCCTGTCAGCCCCGCCCCTGCGGATCACCTCTGGTTGAACTTTTTTTTTTTTTTTTTTTTTGTTTTTTTTCTTACTCCATCATCTGCCTCCAGCCACTGTTTACATGGGTTGTTTAATAGTAATATATCCTTAGGCTCTAACATGTTTAAGCATCTTTTTAGGTCTACCTAGAGGCAAAAAGGGGTGAGTTTTTTTAGGTTTGCCCGTGGTGCTTCTTTTAAGATGGGCCCAAAAATGACGCCTGGAGGAATTTTTAAAGCGAGGTGCAGCAGTGAGGCTCTGGGCAGTGCAAAAAATTCGCGCTCCCCGCACAAGATGTCGGCAGCCTGGCGGACCAGTCTTGTGCTCTTCCCTGTAGGAAAGCTAACCTGGCTTTGGGACATTTGGGGAACTTGAAAATGAGATCATAGTTTACAAACAGAAAGAACAAGAGATGTTGAAGTTTGGGCCTTAGGAGTTTTTATTTAAAAAAGATAGGCAAAACATTTAAAGTCTCCTCTCTAATGGAGGGCAAAATGATCCTCCTCTAATGGGCCTCTCTCCGCCCCTTCCGAGGGGCGGGCATGAATGAGCCTCGCCTATCTCCTCAAGTTTTTCCTTTAGACTTTTTTCCTTTTTTTTTTTCTTTTTTGACTGGATCCTATTTTTCCCTTTTGTTTCTTCCTAGGCCTAGCATGTGAGTCCCCGCTAGTATCTGACTCTGAAAGACTGTCCTGATGTTGGGCTAAAGCTCTTTGTCCCTTCCCAATTATTTCCGCATGTTTACCGCTATTGAGACAAAAATGAACCAGTCGCCAAAACGGTAATGTGCCCTTCCCTAAACTTCCTTCCTGTTCTGCCTGTCGCAGGACATGCCCCAACTTCTCCCAGGAGGGGAGTGTAAGGGATCCTGAAGCCGCAAACCAAGGGGCTGTTGAATTTATATCTCTAAGAATCCGTCTGATGGTTACTGTAGAAATCTGAATATCACGTTGTTTCAATAGAGCTTTAATCAGCCCAGAAAAGTGTTCAATGGCCACAGAGCCTCTCTGAAGTTGCCCATGATGAACGCAGTTATCTACCTGCAAGCTTTATCACCAAAGGCAGGACGGACAGAAGGAAAAACCCGTTATCTACCGGGAGATTTTACTTTCACTATCTCGTCCCAGGGACAATGCAAACAGTCATTAGCAAAGTCCCCAAAGATAAGTAGACAGAAACAGAGATAAAACCCCAAACAAAACAGGCAAAAACAGGCGAGGAAAGCCAGGGTCAGTCAAAAATCCATCAGAGAACAAAGCCGGGGATGACTTACCGACGTCTACCTCTCCGTGTGTCAAGTTCTGAATCTTCTTCGGCCCTCCGCCGGGTGTCTTTGAAAGGTCCGGCGTCCCGGGGTTTCGGCACCACTTTGCAGCGAACCCTTCCCAACCAGTAGGAAAGGAACGGCCACAAACGAAGATCCTTCTTGTATCACAGTTTTATTGGAGAGCACTTGGTTAACAGATGAGCTGATGGCGGAGGGCGGGGGCCCAAATCTGCAGCTGCTTTTATAGAGTGTATTGCTACAAGGCGTTTACTGATTGGTTGCGACCAGCTTGCCATCACCAGGTGCCACGGGATAGGCTTGGGACAGGTTGCGTCAAGCATGCGCACGCATGTCTACCTCTTGTAATGGCGACACGGTTTTCTAAAGTAGTTTCGAAAAGAGAAACATCTTCAAGGCACTGTCTAAATCATGGAGGAGCCAAGCGCCATCTTGTAATATTCACCTCATTTGCGGTTCTAGGAATCACTTGCGTTCCTACGAAGAAGTTTGAGTGCAGCAAGTTCAAACTTTCCTAGTTTGTGTAATCTAAGAAGATGTACAAGGTAGTGGTTTCGAGTCATTTCTAAAGTGGTTTCTTTAGAAAACAAACATCTTCAATACTGAACACTGTACTGTGTGTAATGAGTTAATTCAATTCTAGGAATCAGTTTCCTTTCTACGAAGATGGTTGAGTGCAGCAAGTTAAACTTTCCTTGTTAATGTAATCTAAAAAGATGGGCAAATTAGCAGATTTACCTCATTTGTAAGGTAGTTTGTTGAGAAAATTAACATCTTTATTGCCGCACATTGTACTGTGTGAAATAAGCTCATTCGGTTCTAGGAATCACTTGCTTTCCTACTAAGAAGGTTGAGTGCAGCAAGTTCAAACTTTCCTTGTTAATGTAATCTAAAACGATGCAGAACGTAGTAGGTTGGCCTCATTTCTAAAGTAGTTTCTTTAAAAAAAAACATCTTCTGTACCGAACACTGTACTGTGTGAAATAAGTTAATTCGCTTCTAGGAATCAGTTTAATTTCTACGAAGATGGTTGAGTGCAGCAAGTTCAAACTTTCCTAGTTTGTGTAATATAACAAGATGTACAAGTTAGTGGATTCACATCATTTCTGAAGTGGTTTCTTTAGAAAACAAACATCTTCAGTACTGAGCACTGCACTGTGTGAAATAAGTTAATTCGGTTCTAGGAATCAGTTTCCTTTCTACGTAGATGGTTGTGTGCAGCAAGTTCAAACTTTCCTTGTTAATGTAATCTAAAAAGATGTCCAAGTTAGTAGATTTGACTCATTTGTAAGGTAGTTTGTTGAGAAAACAAATATCTTCATTGCGGAATATTGTACTGTATGAAAAAAGTTAATTCGAATCTAGAATTCAGTCGCTTTCCTACAAAGACGGTTGAGTGCAGCAATTTCAAACATTCCTTGTTAATGTAATCTAAAAAGATGCACAACTTAGTGGATTCACCTCATTTCTAAAGTAATTTCTTTAGAAAAGAAACAACTTCACTACTGAACACTGTACTGTGTGAAATAAGTTAATTCGCTTCCAGGAATCAGTTTAATTTCTACGAAGATGGTTTAGCGCAGCAAGTTCATACTTTCCTTGTTAATGTAATCTGCAAAGATGGCAAAGTTAGTAGGTTCACCTCATTTGTAAAGTTGTTTGTTGAGAAAACAAACATCTTCATTGCGGAACATTGTACTGTGTGTAAAAAGCTAATTCGGATCTAGAATTTAGTTGCTTTCCTACAAAGACTGTTGAGAGCAGCAAGTTAAAACATTCCTTGTTAATGTATTCTAAAAAGGTGCACAACTTAGGGGATTCGCCTCATTTCTAAAGTAATTTCTTTAGAAAAGAAACATCTTCAGTACCGAACACTGTACTGTGTGAAATAAGTGAATTCGTTTCTAGGAATCAGTTTAATTTCTACGAAGATGGTTGAGTGCAGCAAGTTCAATCTTTCCTTGTTAATGTAATCTAAAAAGATGGCCAAGTTAGTAGATTCACCTCATTTGTAAAGTAGTTTGTTGAGAAAACAAACATCTTCATTGCCAAACATTGTACTGTGTGAAATAAGCTCATTCGGTTCTAGGAATCAGTTGCTTTCCTACAAAGAAGGTTGAGTGCAGCAAGTTCAAACTTTCCTTGTTAATGTAATCTGAAAAGTTGCACAATTTAGTAGATTGGCCTCATTTCTAAAGTAGTTTGTTTACAACACAAACATCTTCATTACCGAACACTATACTATGTGAAATGAGCTAGTTCGGTTTTAGGAATCACTTGCTTTCCTACGAAGAAAGTTGACTGCAGCAAGTTGAAAGTCTCCTCGTTTGTGTAATCTAACAAGATTTACAAGTTAGTGGATTTGCTTCGTTTCTAAAGTGGTTTCCTTATAAAACAAACATCTTCAGTACTGAACACTGTACTGTGTGAAATAAGTTAATTCGGTTCTTGGAATCAGGTTCCTTTCTGCGAAGATGGTTGAGTGCACCAAGTTCATACTTTCTTTGTTAATGTAATCTAAAAAGATGGCCAAGTTAGCAGAGTCACCTCATTTGTGCAGCAGTTTGTTGAGAAAATTAACATCTTTATTGCTGAACAATGTACTATGTTAAATAAGCTCATTTGGTACTAGAAATCACGTGCTTTCCTACAAAGAAGGTTGAGTGCAGCAAGTTCAAACATTCCTTGTTAATGGAATGTAAAAAGATGCACAACTTAGTAGATTGGCCTCCTTTCTAAAGTTGTTTCTTTAGAAAAGAAACATCTTCACTACCGAACACTGTACTGTGTGAAATGAGTTAATTCGCTTCTAGGAATCAGTTTAATTTCTACGAAGATGGTTGAGTCCAGCAAGTTCAAACATTCCTTGATAATGTAATCGAAAAAGATGCACAACTTAGTGGATTCGCCTCATTTCTAAAGTAGTTTCTTTAGAAAAGAAACATCTTCAGTACCGAACACTGTACTGTGTGAAATAACTGAATTCGCTTCTAGGAAACAGTTTAATTTCTACGAAGGTGGTTGAGTGCAGCAAGTTCAAACTTTCCTTGTTAATGTAATCTAAAAAGATGGCCAAGTTAGTAGATTCGCCTCATTTGTAAAATAGTTTGTTGAGAAAACAAACATCTTCATTGCCAAACATTGTACTGTGTGAAATGAGCTCATTCGGTTCTAGCAATCAGTTGCTTTCCTATAAAGAAGGTTGAGTGCAGCAAGTTCAACCTTTCCTTGTTAATGTAATCTGACAAGATGCATAACTTAGTAGATTGGCCTCATTTCTAAAGTAGTTTGTTTAGAAAACAAACATCTTCATTACCGAACACTATACTATGTGAAATGAGCTAGTTAGTTTCTTGGAATCTCTTGCTTTCCTACGAAGAAGGTTGAGTGCAGCAAGTTCAAACTTTCCTTGTTAATGTAATCTAAAAAGATGCACAACTTAGTAGATTGGCCTCATTTCTAAAGTAGTTTCTTTAGAAAAGAAACATCTTCAGTACCGAACACTGTACTGTGTGAAATGAGTTAATTCGCTTCTAGGTATCGGTTTACTTTCTATGAAGAAGGTTGAGTGCAGCAAGTTCAAACTTTCCTAGTTTGTGTAATCTAACAAGATGTACAAGTTAGTGGATTCGCCTCATTTATAACGTAGGTCCTTCAGAAAAGAAACATCCTCAGTTCCAAACACTGAACTGTGTGAAATAAGTTAATTCGGTTCTAGGAATCAGTTTAATTTCTATGAAGATGGGTGAGTATAGCAAGTTCAAACTTTCCTTGTTAATGTAATCTAAAAAGATGTCCAAGTTAGGAGATTTGCCTCATTAGTAAAGTAGTTCGTTGAGAAAACAAACATCTTCATTGCCGAACATTGTACTGTGTGAAAAAGCTCATTCGGTTCTAGAATTCAGTTACTTTCCTACAAAGACGGTTGAGTGCAGCAAGTTCAAACTTTCCTTGTTAATGTAATCTAAAAAGATGCACAACTTAGTAGATTGGCCTCATTTTTAAAGTAGTTTCTTTAGAAAAAAAAACATCTTCAGTACCGAACACTGTACTGTGTGAAATAAGTTAATTCGCTTCTAGGAATCAGTTTAATTTCTACGAAGAAGGTTGAGTGTAGCAAGTTCAAATTTTCCTTGTTAATATAATCTAAAAAGATGGCCAAGATAGAAGATTCGCCTCACTTGTAAAGTATTTTGTTGAGAAAACAAACATCTTCATTGCCGAACATTGTACTGTGTGAAATAAGCTCATACGGTTCTAGGAATCAGTTGCTTTCCTATAAAGAAGGTTGAGTGCAGCAAGTTCAAACTTTCCTTGTTAATGTAATCTGAAAAGATGCACAACTTAGTAGATTGGCCTCATTTCTAAAGTAGTTGGTTTAGAAAACAAACATCTTCATTACCGAAGACTGTACTATGTGAAATGAGCTAGTTCGGTTCTAGGAATCACTTGCTTTCCTACGAAGAAGGTTGAATGCAGCAAGTTTAAACTTTCCTAGTTTGTGAAATCTAACAAGATGTAGAAGTTAGTGGTTTCGTGTCGTTTCTAAAGTGGTTTCTTTAGAAAACAAACATCTTCAGTACTGAACACTGTACTGTGTGAAATAAGTTAAATCGGTTCTAGGAATCAATTTCCTTTCTATGAAAATGGTTGATTGCAGCAAGTTCAAAATTTCCTTGCCAATGTAATCTAAAAAGATGGCCAGGTTAGCAGATTCACCTCATTGGTAAGGTAGTTTGTTGAGATAATTAACATCTTTATTGCCGAACATTTTACTGTGTGAAATAAGCTCATTCGGTTCCAGGAATCACTTGCTTTCCTACAAAGAAGGTTGAGTGCAGCAAGTTCAAACTTGCCTTGTTAATGTAATCTAAAAAGATGCACAACTTAGTAGATTAGCCTCATTTCTAAAGTAGTTTCTTTAGAATAGAAACATCTTCAGTACCGAACACTGTACTGTGTTAAATAACTTAATTCGCTTCTAGGAATCAGTTTAATTTCTACGAAGAAGGTTGAGTGCAGCAAGTTCAAACTTTCCTTGTTAATGTAATCTAAAAGATGGCCAAGTAAGAAGATTCGCCTCATTTGTAAAGTACTTTGTTGAGAAAACAAACATCTTCATTACCGAACACTGTACTATGTGAAGTAAGCTAGTTCCATTCTAGGAATCACTTGCTTTCCTACGAAGAAGGTTGAGTGCAGCAAGTTCAAACTTTCCTAGTTTGTGTAATCTAACAAGATGTACAAGTTAGTGGATTCGCCTCACTTCAAAATTAGTTTCTTTAGAAAACAAACATCTTCCGTACCAAACACTCTACTGTGTGAAATAAGTTAATTTGGTTTTAGGAATCATTTTCCTTTCTCGAAGATGGTTGAGTGCAGCCAGTTCAAACTTTCCTTGTTAATGTAATCTAAAAAGATGTCCAAGTTAGTAGATTCGCCTCATTTCTAAAGTAGTTTCTTTAGGAAACAAACCTAAATTGCCAAACTTTGTACTGTGTGAAATGAGCTAATACGGTTCTAGATATCAGTTTAATTTCTACGAAGATGGTTGAGTTTAGCAACTTCAAACTTTCCTTTTTAATGTGCTCTAAAAAGATGTCCAAGTTAGTAGATTTTCCTCATTGGTAAAGTACTTTGTTGAGAAAACAAACATCTTCATTTCTGAACATTGTACTGTGTGAAAAAAGCTAATTTAGTTCTAGAATTCAGTTGCTTTCCTACAAAGAATGTTGAGTGCAGCCAGTTCAAACTTTCCTTGTTAATGTAATAAAAAAAGATGCACAACGTAGTAGATTGGCCTCATTTCTAAAGTAGTTTCTTTAGAAAAGAAACATCTTCAGTACCGAACACTGTACTGTGAGAAATAAGTTAATTCGTTTCTAGGAATCACTTTAATTTCTACGGAGAAGGTTGAGTGCAGGAAGTTCAAAGTTTCCTAGTTTGTGTAATCTAACAAGATGTACAAGTTAGTGCATTCGCCTCATTTGTAAAGCAGTTTCTTTAGAAAAGAAACATCGTCAGTATCGAACACTGTACTGTGTGAAATAAGGTAATTCGGTTCTAGGAATCAGTTTAATTTCTACGAAGATGGTTGAGTGCAGCAAGTTCAAACTTTCCTTGTTAATGTAATCTAAAAAGATGGCCAAGTTAGTAGATTCACCTCAGTTGTAAAGTAGTTTGTTGAGAAAACAATCATCTTCATTGCCTAACATTGTACTGTGTGAAATAAGTTCATTCGGGTCTAGGAATCAGTTGCTTTCCTACAAAGAAGGTTGAGTGCAGCAAGTTCAAACTTTCCTTGTTAATGTAATCTGAAAAGTTGCACAACTTAGTAGATTGGCCTCATTTCTAAAGTAGTTTGTTTACAAAACAAACATCTTCATTACCGAACACTATACTATGTGAAATGAGCTAGTTCGGTTCTAGGAATCACTTGCTTTCCTACGAAGAAGGTTGAGTGCAGCAAGTTCAAACTTTCCTCGTTTGTGGAATCTAACAAGACGTACAAGTTAGTGGATTCGCGTCGTTTCTAAAGTGGTTTCTTTAGAAAACAAACATCTTCAGTACTGAACACTGTACTGTGTGAAATAAGTTAACTCTTTTCTGGGAATCAGTTTCCTTTCTACGAAGATGGTTGAGTGCAGCAAGTTCATACTTTCTTTGTTAACGTAATCTAAAAAGATGGCCACGTTAGCAGATTCACCTCATTTGTAAAATAGTTTGTTGAGAAAATTAACATCTTTATTGCCGAACATTGTACTGTGTGAAATAAGCTCAATCGGTTCTAGGAATGACTTGCTTTCCTACAAAGAAGGTTGAGTGCAGCAAGGTCAAACTTTCCTTGTTAATCTAATTTAAAAAGATTTCCAAGTTAGAAGATTCGCCTCATTTGTAAAGTACTTTGTTGAGAAAACAAACATATTCTTTGCCGAACATTGTACTGTGTGAAATAAGCTCATTCGGTTCTAGGAATCAGTTGTTTTCCTACAAAGAAGGTTGAGTGCCGCAAGTTCAAACTTTCCTTGTTAATGTAATCTAAAAAGATGTACAACTTAGTAGATTGGCCCCATTTCTAAAGTAGTTTGTTTAGAAAACAAACATCTTCATTACCGAACACTGTACTGTGTGAAATAAGTGAATTCGCTTCTAGGAATTAGTTTAATTTCTACGAAGATGGTTGAGTGCAGCAAGTTCAAACATTCCTTGTTAATGTAATCTAAAAAGATGGCCAAGTTAGTAGATTCACGTCATTTGTAAAGTAGTTTGTTGAGAAAACAAATATCTGCATTTCCAAACATTGTACTGTGTGAAATAAGCTCATTCAGTTCTAGGAATCAGTTGCTTTCCTATAAAGAAGGTTGAGTGCAGCAAGTTCAAACTTTCCTTGTTAATGTAATCTGAAAAGATGCACAACTTAGTAGATTGGCCTCATTGATAAAGTTGTTTGTTTCAAAACAAACATCTTCATTACCGAACACTATACTATGTGAAATGAGCTAGTTTGGTTCTAGGAATCACTTGCTTTCCTACGAAAAAGGTGGAGTGCAGCAAGTTCAAACTTTCCTAGTTTGTGTAATCTAACAAGATGTACAAGTTAGTGCATTCGCCTCATTTCTAAAGTAGTTTCTTTAGAAAAGAAACATCTTCAGTACTGAACACTGTACTGTGTGAAATAAGGTAAATCGGTTCTAGGAATCAGTTTAATTTCTTAGAAGATGGTTGAGTGCAGCAAGTTCAAACTTACCTTGTTAATGTAATCTAAAAAGATGCACAACATAGTAGATTGGCCTCATTTCTAAAGTAGTTTGTTTAGAAAACAAACATCTTCATTACCGAACACTATACTATGTGAAATGAGCTAGTTCGGTTCTTGGAATCACTTGCTTTCCTACGAAGGAGGATGAGTGCAGCAAGTACAAACTTTCCTCGTTTGTGTAATCTAACAAGGTGTACAAGTTAGTGGATTCGAGTCATTTGTAAAGTGGTTTCTTTAGAAAACAAACATCTTCCGTACTGAACACTGTACTGTGTGAAATAAGTTAATTCGGTTCTAGGAATCAGTTTCCTTTCTATGAAGATGGTTCAGTGCAGCAAGTTCAAACTTTCCTTGTTAATGTAATGTAAAAAGATGGCCAAGTTAGCAGAGTCACCTCATTTGTAAAATATTTTGTTGAGAAAATTAACATCTTTATAGCCGAATATTGTACTGTGTGAAATTTGCTCATTCGGTTCAAGGAATCACTTGCTTTCATACAAAGAAGGTTGAGTGCAGCAAGTTCAAACTTACCTTGTTAATGTAATCTAAAAAGATGCACAACTTAGTAGATTGGCCCCTTTTCTAAAGTAGTTTCTTTAGAAAAGAAACATCTTCAGTACCGAACACTGTACTGTGTGAAATAAGTTAATTCGCTTCTAGGAATCAGTTTAATTTCTACGAAGAAGGTTGAGTGCAGCAAGTTCAAACTTTCCTTGTTAATGTAATCTAAAAAGATGTCCAAGTTTGAAGGTTCACCTCATTTGTAAAGTGCTTTTTTGTGGAAACAAACATCTTCATTGCCGAACATTGTACTGTGTGAAATAAGCTCATTCGGGTCTAGGAATCAGTTGTTTTCCTACAATCAAGGTTGAGTGAAGCAAGTTAAAACGTTCCTTGTTAATGTAATCTAAAAAGATGGCCAAGTTAGTAGATCCAGCTCATTTGTAAAGTAGTTTGTTGAGAAAACAAATATCTTCATTGCCGAACATTGTACTGTGTGAAATAAGCTCATTCGGTTCTAGGAATCAGTTGCTTTCCCACAAAGAAGGTTGAGTGCAGCAAGTTCAAACTTTCCCTGTTAATGTAATCTAAAAAGATGTCCAAGTTAGCAGAGTCACCTCATTTGTAAAATCGTTTTTTAAGAAAATTAACATCTTTATAGCCCAACATTTTACTGTGTGTTATAAGCTCATTCGGTTCTAGGAATCACTTGCTTTCCTACAAAGAAGGTTGAGTGCACCAAGTTCAAACTTACCTTGTAAATGTAATCTAAAAAGATGCACAACTTAGTAGATTGGCCTCAATTCTAAAGAAGTTTCTTTAGAAAAGAAACATCTTCAGTACCGAACACTGTACTGTGTGAAATAAGTGAATTCACTTCTAAGAATCACTTGCTTTCCTACAAAGAAGGTTGAGTGCAGCAAGTTCAAACTTTCCTTGTTAATGTAATCTTAAAAGATGGACAACTTAGTAGATTGGCCTCATTTCTAAAGTAGTTTCATTAGAAAGGAAACATCTTCAGTACCGAACACTGTACTGTGTGAAATAAGTTAATTCGCTTCTAGGAATCAGTTTAATTTCTACCAAGAAGGTTGAGTGCAGCAAGTTCAATCTTTCCTTGTTAATGTAATCTAAAAAGATGGCCAAGTTAGAAGATTCGCCTGATTTGTAAAGTACTTTGTTGAGAAAACAAACATCTTCATTACCGAACACTGTGCTATGTGAAATAAGCTAGTTCAGTTCTAGGAATCACTTGCTATCCTACGAAGAAGGTTGATTGCAGCAAGTTCAACCTTTCCCAGTTTGTATAATCTAACAAGATGTACAAGTTAGTGGATTCGTCTCATTTCTAAAGTAGTTTATTTAGCTAAGAAACATCTTCAGTTCCAAACACTGTACTGTGTGAAATAAGTGAATTCGCTTCTAGGAATCAGTTTAATTTCTATGAAGATGCTTGATTGCAGCAAGTTCAAACGTTCCTTGTTCATGTAATCTAAAAAGATGGCCAAGTTAGTAGATTCGCCTCATTTGTAAAGTAGTTTGTTGAGAAAACAAACATCTTCATTGCCGAACATTGTACTGTTTGAAATAAGCTCATTCGGTTCTAGGAATCAGTTGCTTTCCTACAAAGAAGGTTGAGTGCAGCAAGTTCAAACTTTCCTTGTTAATGTAACCTAAAAAGATGCACAACTTAGTAGATTGGCCTCATTTCTAAAGTAGTTTCTTTAGAAAAAAAACATCTTCATTACCGAACACAATACTATGTGAAATGAGCTAGTTCGGTTCCAGGAATCACTTGCTTTCCTACGAAGAAGGATGAGTGCAGCAAGTTCAAGCTTTCCTCGTTTGTGTAATCTAAGATGTACAAGATAGTGGATTCGCATCGTTTCTAAAGTGGTTTCTTTAGAAAACAAACATCTTCAGTACTGAACACTGTATTGTGTGAAATAAGTTAATTCGGTTCTAGGAATCAGTTTCCTTTCTATGAAGATGGTTGAGTGAAGCAAGTTCAAACTTTCCTTGTTAATGTAATCTAAAAAGATTGCCAAGTTAGCAGAGTCACCTCATTTGTAAAATAGTTTTTTGAGAAAATTAACATCTTTATAGCCCAACATTGTACTGTGTGAAATAAGCTCATTCGGTTCTAGGAATCACTTGCTTTCCTACAAAGAAGCTTGATTGCACCAAGTTCAAACTTACCTTGTAAATGTAATCTAAAAAGATGCACAAATTAGCAGATTGGCCTCATTTCTAAAGTAGTTTCTTTAGAAAAGAAACATCCTCAGTACCGAACACTGAACTATGTGAAATGAGCTAGTTCGATTCTAGGAATCACTTGCTTTCCTACGAAGAAGGTTGAGTGCAACAAGTTCAAACTTTCCTCGTTTGTGTAATCTAACAAGATGTACAAGTTAGTGGATTCGCCTCATTTCTAAAGTAGTTTCTTTAGAAAAGAAACATCTTCAGTACTGAACACTATACTGTGTGAAATAAGTTAATTCGCATCTAGGAATCAGTTTAATTTCTACGAAGATGGTTGAGTGCAGCAAGTTCAAACTTTCCTTGTTAATGTAATCTAAAAATATGGCCAAGTTAGTAGATTCGCCTCATTTGGAAAGTAGTTTGTTGAGAAAACAAACATCTTCATTGACAAACATTGTACTGTGTGAAATAAGCTCATTCGGTTCTAGGAATCTGTTGCTTTCCTATAAAGAAGGTTGAGTGCAGCAAGTTCAAACTTTCCTTATTAATGTAATCTAAAAATGCACAACTTAGTAGATTGTTCCCATTTCTAAAGTAGTTTGTTTAGAAAACAAACGTCTTCATTACCGAACACTGTACTATGTGAAATAAGCTAGTTCCGTTCTAGTAATCACTTGCTTTCCTACGAAGAAGGTTGAGTGCAGCAAGGTCAAACTTTCCTAGTTTGTGTAATCTAACAAGATGTACAAGTTAGTGGATTCGCCTCATTGCTAAAGTAGTTTCTTTAGAAAAGAAACATCTTCAGTACTGAACACTGTACTGTGTTAAATAAGTTAATTCGCTTCTAGGAATCAATTTAATTTCTACGAAGTAGGTTGAGTGCAGGACGTTCAAACATTCCTTGTTAATGTAATCTAAAAAGATGGCCAAGTTAGAAGATTTGCCTCATTTGTAAAGTACTTTGTTGAGGAAACAAACATCTTCATTGCCGAACATTGTACTGAGTGAAATAAGCTCATTCAGTTCTAAGAATCAGTTGCTTTCCTACAAAGAAGGTTGAGTGCAGAAAGTTCAAACTTTCGTTGTTAATGTAATCTAAAAAGATTGCCAAGTTAGTAGATTCGCCTCATTTGTAAAGTAGTTTGTTGTGAAAACAAACATCTTCATTGCCGAACATTGTACTGTGTGAAATAAGCTCATTCGGTTCTAGGAATCAGTTGCTTTCCTACAAAGAAGGTTGAGTGCAGCAAGTTCAAACTCCTTGTTAATGTAATCTGAAAACATGCACAACTTAGTAGATTGGCCTCATTTCTAAAGTAATTTGTTTAGAAAACAAACATCTTCATTACCGAACACTGTACTATGTGAAATGAGCTACTTCGATTCTAGGAATCACTTCCTTTCCTACGAAGAAGGTTGAGTGCAACAATTTCAAACTTTCCTAGTTTGTGTAATATAACAAGATGCACAAGTTAGTGGATTCGCCTCATTTCTAAAGTAGTTTCTTTACAAAAGAACCATCTTCAGTACCGAACACTGTACTGTGTGAAATAAGTGAATTCGCTTCTAGGAATCAGTTTAATTTCTACGAAGATGGTTGAGTGCAGCAAGTTCAAACTTTCCTTGTTAATGTAATCTAAAAAGATGGCCAAGTTAGTAGATGCGCCTCATTTGTAAAATAGTTTGTTGAGAAAATTAACATCTTTATTGCCGAACATTGTACTGTGTGAAATAAGCTCATTTGGTTCTAGGAATCACTTGCTTTCCTACAAAGAAGGTTGAGTGCAGCAAGTTCAAACTTTCCTTGTTAATGTAATCTGAAAAGTTCCACAACTTAGTAGATTGGCCTCATTTCTAAAGTAGTTTCTTTAGAAAGGAAACATCTTCAGTACCGAACTCTGTACTGTGTGAAATAAGTGAATTCGCTTCTAAGAATCAGTTTAATTTCTCAGAAGATTGTTGAGTGCAGCAAGTTCAAAGTTTCCTTGTTAATATAATCTAAAAAGATGGCCAAGTTAGTAGATGTGCCTCATTTGTAAAGTAGTTTGTTGAGAAAATTAAAATCTTTACTGCCGAACATTGTACTGCGTGAAATAAGCTCATTCGGTTCTAGGAATCACCTGCTTTCCTACGAAGAAGGTTGAGTGCAGCAAGTTCAAACTTTCCTTGTTAATATAATAAAAAAAAATGCACAACTTAGTAGATTGGCCTCATTTCTAAAGTAGTTTCTTTTGAAAAGAAACATCTTCAGTATCCAACAGTGTACTGTGTGAAATAAGTTAATTCGCTTCTAGGAATCAGTTTAATTTCTACGAAGATGGTTGAGTGCAGCAAGTTCAAACTTTCCTTTTTAATGTAATCTCAAAAGATGGCCAAGTTAGAAGATTCGCCTCATTTGTAAAGTAGTTTGTTGAGAAAACAAACATCTTCATTGCCGAACATTGTACTGTGTGAAAAAAGCTAATTCAGTTGTAGAATTCAGTTGCTTTCCTACAAAGACGGTTGAGTGCAGCAAGTTCAAACTTTCTTTGTTAATGTAATCTAAAAAGATGCACAACTTAGTAGATTGGCCTCATTTCCAAAGTAGTTTCTTTACAAAAGAAACATCTTCTCTACCGAACACTGTACTGTGTGAAATGAGTTAATTCGCTTCTAGGAATCACTTGCTTTCCTACGAAGAAGGCTGAGTGCAGCAAGTTCAAACATTCCTAGTTTGTGTAATCTAACAAGATGTACAAGTCAGTGGATTCGCATCATTTCTAAATTAGTTTCTTTAGAAAACAAACATATTCAGTACCGAACACTGTACTGTGTGAAATAAGTTAATTCGGTTCTAGGAATCACTTTCCTTTCTACGAAGATGGTTGAGTGCAGCAAGTTAAACTTTCCTTCTTAATGTAATCTAAAAAGATGGCCAAGTTAGAAGATTCGCCTCATTTGTAAAGTACTTTGTTGAGAAAACAAACATCTTCATTGCCGGACATTGGACTGTATGAAATAAGCTCATTCGGTTTTAGGAATCAGTTGCTTTCCTACAAAGAAGGTTGAGTGCAGCAAGTTCAAACGTTCCTTGTTAATGTAATCTGAAAAGTTGCACAACTTAGTACATTGGCCTCATTTCTAAAGTAGTTTGTATAGAAAACAAACATCTTCATTAACGAACAATATACTATGTGAAATGAGCTAATTCGGTTCTAGGAATCACTTGCTTTCCTACGAAGAAGGCTGAGTGCAGCAAGTTCAAACATTCCTAGTTTGTGTAATCTAACAAGATGTACAAGTTAGTGGATTCGCGTCATTTCTAAATTAGTTTCTTTAGAAAACAAACATCTTCAGTACCGAACACTGTACTGTGTGAAATAAGTTAATTCGGTTCTAGGAATCAGTTTCCTTTCTACGAAGATGGTTGAGTTTAGCAAGTTCAAAGTTTCCTTGTTAATGTAATCTAAAATATGTCCAAGTTAGTAGATTTGCCTCACTGGTAAAGTAGTTCGTTTAGAAAACAAAATCTTCATTGCCGAACATTGTACGGTGTGAAAAAAGCTCATTCGGTTCTAGAATTCAGTTGCTTTCCTATAAAGACGGTTGAGTGCTGCAAGTTCAAACTCTCCTTGTTAATGTAATCTAAAAAGATATCCAGGTTAGTAGATTCACCTCATTTCAAAACTAGTTTCTTTAGAAAACAAACCTTCATTGCCAAACATTGTACTGTGTGAAATAAGCTTATTCGGTTCTAGGAATCAGTTTACTTTCTATGAATATGGTTGAGTTTAGCAACTTCAAACTTTCCTTGTAAATGTAATCTAAAAAGATGTCCAAATTAGTAGATTTGCCTCATTGTTAAAGTAGTTTGTTGACAAACAAACATGTTCGTTGCGGAACATAGTACTGTGTGTAAAAAGCTAATTCGGTTCTAGAATTCAGTTGCTTTCCTACAAAGACGGTTGAGTGCAGCAAATTCAAACTTTCCTTGTTAATGTAATCTAAAAAGATGGCCAAGTTAGCAGATTCACGTCATTTGTAAAGTAGTTTGTTGAGAAAATTAAAATCTTTATTGCCGAACCTTGTACTGTGTGAAATAAGCTCATTCGGTTCTAGGAATCACTTGCTTTCCTACAAAGAAGGTTGCGTGCAGCAAGTTCAAACTTTCCTTGTTAATGTAATCTAAAAAGATGCACAACTTAGTAGATTGGACTCATTTCTAAAGTAGTTTCTTTCAAAAAGAAACATGTTCAGTATCGAACACTGTACTGTGTGACATAAGTTAATTTGCTTCTAGGAATCAGTTTAATTTCTACGAAGATGGTTGAGTGCAGCAAGTTCAAACTTTCCTTTTTAATGTAATCTCAAAAGATTGCCAAGTTAGAAGATTCGCCTCATTTGTAAAGTAGTTTGTTGAGAAAACAAACACCTTCATTGCCGAACATTGTACTGTGTGAAAAAAGCTAATTCGGTTGTAGAATTCAGTTGCTTTCCTACAAAGACGGTTGAGTGCAGCAAGTTCAAACTTTCTTTGTTAATGTAATCTAAAAAGATGCACAACTGATTACATTGGCCTCATTTCTAAAGTTGTTTCTTTAGAAAAGAAACATCTTCAGTACTGAACACTGTACTGTGTGAAATAAGTTAATTCGCTTCTAGGAATCAGTTTAATTTTTATGAAGAAGGTTGAGTGCAGCAAGTTCAAACTTTCCTTGTTTGTGTAATCTAACAAGATGTACAAGTTAGTTGATTCGCGTCATTTCTAAAGTAGTTTCTTTAGAAAACAAACCTTCATTGCCAAACATTATACTGTGTGAATTGAGCTAATTCGGTTCTAGGAATCAGTTTACTTTCTACGAAGATGATTGAGTGCAGCAAGTTCAAACTTTCCTTGTTAATGTAATCTAAAAAGATGGCCAAGTTAGCAGAGTCACCTCATTTGTAAAATAATATGTTGAGAAAATTAACATCTTTATTGCCGAACATTGTACTGTGTGAAATAAGCTCATTCGGTTTTAGGAATCACTTGCTTTCCTACAAAGAAGGTTGAGTGCAGCAAGTTCAAACTTTCCTTGTTAATGGAATCTAAAAAGATGCACAACTTAGTAGATTGGCCTCATTTCTAAAGTAATTTCTTTAGAAAAGAAACATCTTCAGTACCGAACACTGTACTGTGTGAAATGAGTTAATTCGCTTCTAGGAATCAGTTTAATTTCTACGAAGATGGTTGAGTGCAGCAAGTTGAAACTTTCCTTGTTAATGTAATCTAAAAAGATGGCCAAGTTAGTAGATTCGCCTCATTAGTAACGTAGTTTGTTGAGAAAACAAACATCTTCATTGCCGAACATTGTACTGTGAGAAATAAGCTCATTCGGTTCTAGGAATCAGTTGCTTTCCTATAAAGAAGGTTGAGTGCCGCAAGTTCAAACTTTCCTTGTTAATGTAATCTGAAAAGATGCACCACTTAGTAGATTGGCCTCATTTCTAAAGTAGTTTGTTTAGAAAACAAACATCTTCATTACCGAACACTGTACTATGTGAAATGAGCTAGTTCGATTCTAGGAATCAGTTTCTTTCCTACGAAGAAGGTTGAGTGCAGCAAGTTCAAACTTTCCTAGTTTGTGTAATCTAACAAGATGTACAAGTTAGTGGATTCGCCTCATTTCTAAAGTAGTTTCTTTAGAAAAGAAACATCTTCAGTACCGTACACTGTACTGTATGAAATAAGTGAATTCGCTTCTAGGAATCAGTTTAATTTCTACGAAGATGGTTGAGTGCAGCAAGTTCAAACTTTCCTTGTTAATGTAATCTAAAAAGATGGCCAAGTTAGTAGATTCGCCTCATTTGTAAAGTAGTTTGTTGAGAAAATTAACATCTTTATTGCTGAAGATTGTACTGTGTGAAATAAGCTCATTCGGTCCTAGGAATCAGTTGCTTTCCTACAAAGAAGGTTGAGTGCAGCAAGTTCAAACTTTCCTTGTTAATGTAATCTGAAAAGTTGCACAGCTTAGTAGATTGGCCTCATTTCTAACGTACTTTCTTTAGAGAAGAAACATCTTCAGTACCGAACACTGTACTGTGTGAAATGAGTTAATTCGCTTCTAGGAATCAGTTTAATTTCTACGAAGATGGTTGAGTGCAGCAAGTTCAAACTTTCCTAGTTTGTGTAATCTAAAAAGATGTACAAGTTAGTGGATTTGCGTCATTTCTGAATTAGTTTCCTTAGAAAACAGACATCTTCAGTACCGAACACTGTACTGTGTGAAATAAGTTAATTCGGTTCTAGGAATCAGTTTCCTTTCTACAAAGATGGTTGAGTTTAGCAAGTTCGAACTTTCCTTCTTAATGTAATCTAAAAAGATGTCCAAGTTAGTAGATTCGCCTCATTTCTAAAGTAGTTTCTTTAGAAAACAAACTTAAATTTCCAAACTTTGTACTGTGTGAGATGAGCTAATTCGGTTCTAGGAATCAGTTTACTTTCCACGAAGACGGTTGAGTTTAGGAAGTTCAAACTTTCCTTGTTAATGTGCTCTAAAAAGATGTCCAAGTTAGTAGATTTGCCTCATTGGTAAAGTAGTTTGTTAAGAAAAAAAAAAATCTTCATTGCCAACATTGTACTGTGTGAAAAAGCTAATTTAGTTCTAGAATTCAGTTGCTTTCCTACAAAGAAGGTTGAGTGCAGCCAGTTCAAACTTTCCTTGTTAATGTAATCTAAAACGATGCACAACTTAGTAGATTGGCCTCATTTCTAAAGTAGTTTCTTTAGAAAAGAAACATCTTCAGTACCGAACAGTGTACTGTGTGAAATAAGTTAATTCGCTTCTAGGAATCAGTTTAATTCTACGAAGAAGGTTGAGTGCAGCAAGTTCAAACTTTCCCGGTTAATGTAATATAAAAAGATGGACAAGTTAGTAGATTCGCCTCATTTGTAAATTAGTTTGATGAGAAAACAAACATCTTCATTGCCGAACATTGTACTGTGTGAAATAATCTCATACGTTTCTAGGAATCAGTTGCTTTCCTACGAAGAAGGTTGAGTGCAGCAAGTTCAAACTTTCCTAGTTTGTGTAATCTAACAAGATGTACAAGTTAGTGGATTCGCCTCATTTCTAAAGTAGTTTCTTTAGAAAAGAAACATCTTCAGTACCAAACACTGTACTGTGTGAAATAAGTGAATTCCTTTCTAGGAATCAGTTTAATTTCTACTAAGATGGTTGAGTGCAGCAAGTTCAAACTTTCCTTGTTAATGTAATCTAAAAAGATGGCCAAGTTAGTAGATTCTCCTCATTTTTAAAGTAGTTTGTTGAGAAAATTAACATCTTTATTGCCGAACACTTGTACTGTGTGAAATAAGCTCATTCGGTGCTAGGAAGCACTTCCTTTCCTACAAAGAAGGTTGTGTGCAGCAAGTTCAAACTTTCCTTGTTAATGTAATCTGAAAAGTTGCACAACTTAGTAGATTGGCCTCATTTCTAAAGTACTTTCTTTAGAAAACAAACATCTTCAGTACCAACACTGTACTGTGTGAAATGAGTTAATTCGCTTCTAGGAATCAGTTTAATTTCTACTAAGATGGTTGAGTGCAGCAAGTTCAAACTTTCCTAGTTTGTGTAATCTAAAAAGATGTACAAGTTAGTGGATTCGCCTCATTTCTGAATTAGTTTCTTTAGAAAACAGACATCTTCAGTACCGAACACTGTACTGTGTGAAATAAGTTAATTCGGTTCTAGGAATCAGTTTCCTTTCTACGAAGATGGTTGAGTTTAGCAAGTTTAAACTTTCCTTCTTAATGTAATCTAAAAAATGTCCAAGTTAGTAGATTCGCCTCATTTCTAAAATAGTTTCTTTAGAAAACAAACTTAAATTTCCAACTTTGTCCTGTGTGAGATGAGCTAATTCGGTTCTAGGAATCCGTTTACTTTTTTGGTCAAGTAGTTTGTTAAGAAAAAAAAAATCTTCATTGCCATTGGTATTGTACTGTGTGAAAAAACATCTTCAGCTAATTTAGTTCTAGAATTCAGTTGCTTTCACTACAAAAGAAGGTTGAGTGCAGCCAGTTCAAACTTTCCTTGTTAATGTAATCTAAAATGATGCACAACTTAGTAGATTGGCCTCATTTCTAAAGTAGTTTCTTTAAAAAATAAACATCTTCAGTACCGAACAGTGTACTGTGTGAAATAAGTTAATTAAACTCTAGGAATCAGTTTAATTCCTACAAAGAAGGTTGAGTGCAGCAAGTTCAAACTTTCCTTGTTAATGTAATATAAAAAGATGGCCAAGTTAGAAGATTCGCCTCATTTGTAAATTAGTTTGTTGAGAAAACAAACATCTTCATTGCCGAACATTGTACTGTGTGAAATAATCTCATTCGTTTCTAGGAATCAGTTGCTTTCCTACAAAGAAGGTTGAGTGCAGCATGTTCAAACTTTCCTTGTTAATGTAATCTAAAAGATGCACAACTTAGTAGATTGGCCTCATTTCTAAAGTAGTTTGTTTACAAAACAAACATCTTCAAGTACCATACACTGTACTATGTGAAATAAGCTAGTTCCGTTCTAGGAATCACTTGCTTTCCTACGAAGAAGGTTGAGTGCAGCATTTTCAAACTTTCTTAGGTTGTGTAATCTAACAAGATGTACACGTTAGTGGATTTGCCTCATTTCTAAAGTAGTTTCTTTAGAAAAGAAACATCTTCAATACCGAACACTGTACTGTGTGAAATAAGTGAATTCGCTTCTAGGAATCAGTTTAATTTCTACGAAGATGGTTGAGTGCAGCAAGTTCAAACTTTCCTTGTTAATGTAATCTAAAAAGAAGGCCAAGTAAGTAGATTAGCCTCATTTGTAAAGTAGTTTGTTGAAAAAACAAACATCTTCATTGCCAAACATTGTACTGTGTGAAATAAGCTCATTCGGTTCTAGGAATCAGTTGCTTTCCTACAAAGAAGGTTGAGTGCAGCAAGTTCAAACTTTCCTTGTTAATGTAATCAAAAAAAATGCACAACTTAGTAGATTGGCCTCATTTCTAAAGTAGTTTCTTTTGAAAAGAAACATCTTCAGTATCCAACAGTGTACTGTGTGAAATAAGTTAATTCGCTTCTAGGAATCAGTTTAATTTCTACGAACATGGTTGAGTGCAGAAAGTTCAAACTTTCTTTTTTAATGTAATCTCAAAAGATGGCCAAGTTAGAAGATTCGCCTCATTTGTGAAGTAGTTTGTTGAGAAAACAAACATCTTCATTGCCGAACATTGTACTGTGTGAAAAAAGCTAATTCGGTTGTAGAATTCAGTTGCTTTCCTACAAAGAAAGTTGAGTGCAGCAAGTTCAAACTTTCTTTGCTAATGTAATCTAAAAACATGCACAACTTAGTAGATTGGCCTCATTTCCAAAGTAGTTTCTTTAGAAAAGAAACATCTTCTCTACTGAACACTGTACTGTGTGAAATGAGTTAATTCGCTTCTAGGAATCAGTTTAATTTCTCCGAAGATGGTTGAGTGCAGCAAGTTAAAACTTTCCTAGTTTGTGTAATCTAACAAGATGTACAAGTTAGTGGATTCGCATCATTTCTAAATTAGTTTCTTTAGAAAACAAACATATTCAGTACCAAACACTGTACTGTGTGAAATAAGTTAATTCGGTTCTAGGAATCAGTTTCCTTTCTACGAAGATGGTTGAGTGCAGCAAGTTAAACTTTCCTTGTTAATGTAATCTAAAAAGATGGCCAAGTTAGAAGATTCGCCTCATTTGTAAAGTACTTTGTTGAGAAAACAACCATCTTCATTGCCGGACATTGTACTGTATGAAATAAGCTCATTCGGTTTTAGGAATCAGTTGCTTTCCTACAAAGAAGGTTGAGTGCAGTAAGTTCAAACGTTGCTTTTTATTGTAATCTGAAAAGTTGCACAACTTAGTAGATTGGCCTCATTTCTAAAGTAGTTTGTTTAGAAAACAAACATCTTCATTAACGAACACTATACTATGTGAAATGAGCTAATTCGGTTCTAGGAATCACTTGCTTTCCTACAAAGAAGGCTGAGTGCAGCAAGTTCAAACTTTCCTAGTTTGTGTAATCTAACAAGATGTACAAGTTAGTGGATTCACGTCATTTCTAAATTAGTTTCTTTAGAAAACAAACATCTTCAGTAACGAACACTGTACTGTGTGAAATAAGTTAATTCGGTTCTAGGAATCAGTTTCCTTTCTACGAAGATGGTTGAGTTTAGCAAGTTCAAACTTTCCTTGTTAACGTAATCTAAAAAGATGTCCAAATTAGTAGATTCGCATCATTTCTAAAGTAGTTTCTTTAGAAAACAAACCTAAATTGCCAAACTTTGTACTGTGTGAAATGAGCTAATTCGTTTCTAGGAATCAGTTTACTTTCTACGAAGATGGTTGAGTTTAGCAAGTTCAATCTTTCCTTGTTAATGTGCTCTAAAAAGATGTCAAGTTAATAGATTTGTCTCATTGGTAAAGTAGTTTGTTGAGAAAACAAACATCCTCATTGCTGAACATTGTACTGTGTGAAAAAAGCTAATTTAGTTCTAGAATTCAGTTGCTTTCCTACAAAGAAGGTTGAGTGCAGCCAGTTCAAACATTCCTTGTTAATGTAATCTAAAAAGATGCACAACGTAGTAGATTGGCCTCATTTCTAAAGTAGTTTCTTTAGAAAAACAAACATCTTCAGTACCCAACACTGTACTGTGTGAAATAAGTTAATTCGCTTCTAGGAATCACTTTAATTTCTCTACGAAGAAGATTGAGTGCAGCAAGTTCAAACCTACCTAGTTTGTGTAATCTAACAAGATGTACCAGTGAGTAGATTTGCCTCATTTGTAAAGTAGTTTGTTGAGCAAACAAACATCTTCATTGCCAATATTGTACTGTGTGAAAAAGTTAATTCGAATCTGGAATTCAGTTGCTTTCCTACAAAGACGGTTGAGTGCAGCAAGTTCAAACATTCCTTGTTAATGTAATCTAAAAAGATGCACAACTTAGTGGATTCGCCTCATTTCTAAAGTAATTTCTTTAGAAAAGAAACATCTTCAATACTGAACACTGTACTGTGTGAAATAAGTTAATTCGCTTCCAGGAATCAGTTTAATTTCTATGAAGATGGTTGAGTGCAGCAAGTTAAAACTTACCTTGTTAATGTAATCTAAAAAGATGCACAACTTAGTAGATTGGCCTCATTTCTAAAGTAGTTCCTTCAGGAAAGAAACATCTTCAATACCGAACACTGTACTGTGTGAAGTAAGTGAATTCGCTTCAAGGAATGAGTTTAATTTCTACGAAGAAGGTTGAGTGCAGCAAGTTAAAACTTTCCTTGTTAATGTAATCTAAAAAGAAGGCCAAGTTAGAAGATTCGCCTCATTTGTAAAGTACTTTGTTGAGGAAACAAACATCTTCATTGCCGAACATTGCACTGTGTGAAATAAGCTCATTCGGTTCTAGGAATCAGTTTCCTTTCTACGAAGATTGTTGAGTTTAACAAGTTCAAACTTTCCTTGTTAATGTAATCTAAAAAGATGTCCAAGTTATTAGATTTGCCTCATTGCTAACGTAGTTTCTTTGGAAAACAAACCTAAATTGCCAAACTTTGAACTGTGTGAAATTAGCTAATTCGGTTCTATGAATCAGTTTACTTTCTACGAAATGGTTGAGTTTAGCAAGTTCAAACTTTCCTTGTTAATGTGCCCTAAAAAGATGTCCAAGTTAGTAGATTTGCCTCATTGGTAAAGTAGTTTGTTAAGAAAAAAAAAATCTTCATTGCCGAACATTGTACTGTGTGAAATAAGCTCATTCGGTTCTAGGAATCAGTTGCTTTCCTACAAAGAAGGTTGAGTGCAGCAAGTTCAAACTTTCCTTGTTAATGTAATCTAAAAAAATGCACAACTTAGTAGATTGGCCTCATTTCTAAAGTAGTTTGTTTACAAAACAAACATCTTCGTTACCAAATACTGTACTATGTGAAATAACCTAGTTCCGTTCTAGGAATCACTTGCTTTCCTACGAAGAAGGTTGAGTGCAGCAAGTTCAAAAGTTCCTAGTTTGTGTAATCTAACAAGATGTACAAGTTAGTGGATTCGCCTCATTTCTAAAGTAGTTTCTTTAGAAAAGAAATATCTTCAGTACCAAACACTGTACTGTGTGAAATAAGTTCAAGCTCATTCAGTTCTAGAATTCAGGTGCTTTCCTACAAAGACCGTTGAATGCAGCAAGTTCAAACTTTCCTTGTTTATGTAATCTAAAAAGATGCACAAACTAGTGGATTCGCCTCATTTGTAAAGTAATTTCTTTTAGAAAAGAAACATCTTCAGTACCAAACACTGTACTGTGTGAAATGAATTAATTAAGCTTCTAGGAATAAGTTTAATTTCTACGAAGATGGTTAAGTGCAGCAATTTCAAACTTTCCTTGTTAATGAAATTTGCAAAGATGGCCAAGTTAGTAGATTCACCTCATTTGTAAAGTAGCTTGTTGAGAAAACAAATATCTTCATTGACGAACATTGTACTGTGTTAAAAAAGCTAATTTAGTTCTAGAATTCAGTTGCTTTCCCAGAAAGACGGTTGAGTGCAGCAAGTTCAAATATTCCTTGTTAATGTATTCTAAAAAGATCCACAACTTAGTGGATTGGCCTCATTTCTAAAGTAATTTCTTGAGAAAAAGAAACATCTTCAGTACCAACACTGTAAAGTGTGAAATACGTTAATTCGGTTCTGGGAATCAGTTTAATTTCTACGAAGATGGTTGAGGGCAGCAAGTTCAAACTTTCCTTGTTAATGTAATCTGCAAAGATGGCCAAGTTAGTAGATTCCCCTCATCATTAAAGTAGTTTTTTGAGAAAACAAACATCTTCATTGCCGAACATTGTACTGTGAGAAATAAGCTCATTTGATTCTAGGAATCAGTTGCTTTCTTATAAAGAAGGTTGAGTGCAGCAAGTTCAAACTTTCCCTTTTAATGTAATCTGAAAAGATGCACAACTTAGTAGATTGGCCTCATTTCTAAAGTAGTTTGTTTAGAAAACAAACATCTTCATTACCGAACACTGTACTATGTGAAATGAGCTAGTTCAATTCTAGGAATCAGTTGCTTTCCTACGAAGAAGGTTGAGTGCAGCAAGTTCAAACTTTCCTAGTTTGTGTAATCTAACAAGATGTACAAGTTAGTGGATTCGCCTCATTTCTAAAGTAGTTTCTTTAGAAAAGAAACATCTTCAGTACCGAACACTGTACTGTGTGAAATAAGTGAATTCGCTTCTAGGAATCAGTTTAATTTCTACGAAGATGGTTGAGTGCAGCAAGTTCAAACTTTCCTTGTTAATGTAATCTAAAAAGATGGCCAAGTTAGTAGATTCGCCTCATTTGTAAAGTAGTTTGTTGAGAAAATTAACATCTTTATTGCCGAAGATTGTACTGTGTGAAATAAGCTCATTCGGTTCTAGGAAGCACTTCCTTTCCTACAAAGAAGGTTGAGTGCAGCAAGTTCAAACTTTCCTTGTTAATGTAATCTGAAAAGTTGCACAACTTAGTAGATTGGCCTCATTTCTAAAGTACTTTCTTTAGAAAAGAAACATCTTCAGTACCGAACACTGTACTGTGTGAAATGAGTTAATTCGCTTCTAGGAATCAGTTTAATTTCTACGAAGATGGTTGAGTGCAGCAAGTTCAAACTTTCCTAGTTTGTGTAATCTAAAAAGATGTACAAGTTAGTGGATTCGCGTCATTTCTGAATTAGTTTCTTTAGAAAACAGACATCTTCAGTACCGAACACTGTACTGTGTGAAATAAGTTAATTCGGTTCTAGGGATCAGTTTCCTTTCTACGAAGATGGTTGAGTTTAGCAAGTTCAAACTTTCCTTCTTAATGTAATCTAAAAAATGTCCAAGTTAGTAGATTCGCCTCATTTCTAAAATAGTTTCTTTAGAAAACAAACTTAAATTTCTAAACTTTGTACTGTGTGAGATGACCTAATTCGGTTCTAGGAATCCGTTTACTTTTCACGAAGATGGTTGAGTTTAGGAAGTTCAAACTTTCCTTGTTAATGTGCTCTAAAAAGATGTCCAAGTTAGTAGATTTGCCTCATTGGTAAAGTAGTTTGTTAAGAAAAAAAAAATCTTCATTGCCGAACATTGTACTGTGTGAAAAAAGCTAATTTATTTCTAGAATTCAGTTGCTTTCCTACAAAGAAGGTTGAGTGCAGCCAGTTCAAACTTTCCTTGTTAATGTAATCTAAAACGATGCACAACTTAGTAGATTGGCCTCATTTCTAAAGTAGTTGCTTTAGAAAAGAAACATCTTCAGTACTGAACAGTGTACTGTGTGAAATAAGTTAATTTGCTTCTAGGAATCAGTTTAATTTCTACGAAGATGGTTGAGTGCAGCAAGTTCAAACTTTCCTTGTTAATGTAATCTAAAAAGATGGCCAAGTAAGTAGATTAGCCTCATTTGTAAAGTAGTTTGTTGAAAAAACAAACATCTTCATTGCCAAACATTGTACTGTGTGAAATAAGCTCATTCGGTTCTAGGAATCATTTGCTTTCCTACAAAGAAGGTTGAGTGCAGCAAGTTCAAACTTTCCTTGTTAATGTAATCAAAAAAAAATGCACAACTTAGTAGATTGGCCTCATTTCTAAAGTAGTTTCTTTCGAAAAGAAACATCTTCAGTATCCAACAGTGTACTGTGTGAAATAAGTTAATTCGCTGCTGGGAATCAGTTTAATTTCTACGAAGATGGTTGAGTGCAGAAAGTTCAAACTTTCTTTTTAATGTAATCTCAAAAGATGGCCAAGTTAGAAGATTCGCCTCATTTCTGAAGTAGTTTGTTGAGAAAACAAACATCTTCATTGCCGAACATTGTACTGTGTGAAAAAGCTAATTCGGTTGTAGAATTCAGTTGCTTTCCTACAAAGACGGTTGAGTGCAGCAAATTCAAACTTTCTTTGTTAATGTAATCTAAAAACATGCAAAACTTAGTAGATTGGCCTCATTTCCAAAGTAGTTTCTTTAGAAAAGAAACATCTTCTCTACCAACACTGTACTGTGTGAAATGAGTTAATTAAACTTCTAGGAATCAGTTTAATTTCTCCAAGATGGTTGAGTGCAGCAAGTTAAAACTTTCCTAGTTTGTGTAATCTAACAAGATGTACAAGTTAGTGGATTCGCATCATTTCTAAATTAGTTTCTTTAGAAAACAAACATATTCAGTACCAAACACTGTACTGTGTGAAATAAGTTAATTCGGTTCTAGGAATCAGTTTCTTTTCTACGAAGATGGTTGAGTGCAGCAAGTTAAACTTTCCTTCTTAATGTAATCTAAAAAGATGGCCAAGTTAGAAGATTCGCCTCATTTGTAAAGTACTTTGTTGAGAAAACAAACATCTTCATTGCCAGACATTGTACTGTATGAAATAAGCTCATTCGGTTTTAGGAATCAGTTGCTTTCCTACAAAGAAGGTTGAGTGCAGTAAGTTCAAACGTTGCTTGTTATTGTAATCTGAAAAGTTGCACAACTTAGTAGATTGGCCTCATTTCTAAAGTAGTTTGTTTAGAAAACAAACATCTTCATTAACGAACACTATACTATGTGAAATGAGCTACTTCGGTTCTAGGAATCACTTGCTTTCCTACGAAGAAGGCTGAGTGCAGCAAGTTCAAACTTTCCTAGTTTGTGTAATCTAACAAGATGTACAAGTTAGTGGATTCACGTCATTTCTAAATTAGTTTCTTAAGAAAACAAACATCTTCAGTACCGAACACTGTACTGTGTGAAATAAGTTAATTCGGTTCTAGGAATCAGTTTCCTTTCTACGAAGATGGTTGAGTTGAGCAAGTTCAAACTTTCCTTGTTAATGTAATCTAAAAAGATGTCCAAATTAGTAGATTCGCCTCATTTCTAAAGTAGTTTCTTTAGAAAACAAACCTAAATTGCCAAACTTTGTACTGTGTGAAATGAGCTAATTCGTTTCTAGGAATCAGTTTACTTTCTACGAAGATGGTTGAGTTTAGCAAGTTCAATCTTTCCTTGTTAATGTGCTCTAAAAAGATGTCAAGTTAATAGATTTGTCTCATTGTTAAAGTAGTTTGTTGAGAAAACAAACATCTTCATTGCTGAACATTGTACTGTGTGAAAAAAGCTAATTTAGTTCTAGAATTCAGTTGCTTTCCTACAAAGAAGGTTGAGTGCAGCCAGTTCAAACTTTCCTTGTTAATGTAATCTAAAAAGATGCACAACGTAGTAGATTGGCCTCATTTCTAAAGTAGTTTCTTTAGAAAAGAAACATCTTCAGTACCGAACACTGTACTGTGTGAAATAAGTTAATTCGCTTCTAGGAATCACTTTAATTTCTACGAAGAAGATTGAGTGCAGCAAGTTCAAACCTACCTAGTTTGTGTAATCTAACAACATGTACCAGTTAGTAGATTTGCCTCATTTGTAAAGTAGTTTGTTGAGCAAACAAACATCTTCATTGCGGAATATTGTACTGTGTGAAAAAAGTTAATTCGAATCTGGAATTCAGACGCTTTCCTACAAAGACGGTTGAGTGCAGCAATTTCAAACATTTCTTGTTAATGTAATCTAAAAAGATGCACAACTTAGTGGATTCGCCTCATTTCTAAAGTAATTTCTTTAGAAAAGAAACATCTTCAGTACCGAACACTGTACTGTGTGAAATAAGTTAATTCGCTTCCAGGAATCAGTTTAATTTCTCTAAGATGGTTGAGTGCAGCAAGTTCATACTTTCGTTGTTAATGTAATCAGCAAAGATGGCCAAGTTAGTAGATTCACCTCATTTGTAAAGTAGATTGTTAAGAAAACAAACATCTTCATTGCGGAACAATTGTACTGTGTGAAAAAAGCTAATTTGGATCTAAAATTTTGTTGCTTTCCTACAAAGACGGTTGAGTGCAGCAACTTCAAACATTCCTTGTTAATGTATTCTAAAAAGGTGCACAACTTAGGAATTAGCCTCATTTCTAAAGTAATTTCTTTAGAAAAGAATCATCTTCAGTACCGAACACTGTAATGTGTGAAATAAGGTAATTCGGTTCTAGGAATCAATTTAATTTCTACGAAGACGGTTGCGTGCAGCAAGTTCAAACTTTCCTTGTTAATGTAATCTAAAAAGATGGCCAAGTTAGCAGAGTCACCTCATTTGTAAAATAGTTATTTGAGAAAATTAACATCTTTATTGCCGAACATTGTACTGCGTGAAATAAGCTCATTCGGTTCTAGGATTCAGTTGCTTTCCTACAAAGAAGGTTGAGTGCAGCAAGTTCAAACTTTCCTGGTTAAAGTAACCTAAAAAGATGCACAACTTAGTAGATTGGCCTCATTTCTAAAGTAGTTTGTATAGAAAAGAAACATCTTCAGTACCGAACACTGTACAGTGTGAAATAAGTAATTCTCTTCTAGGAATCAGTTTCCTTTCTACGAAGATGGTTGAGTGCAGCAAGTTCAAACTTTCCTAGTTTGTGTAATCTAACAAGATGTACAAGTTAGTGCATTCACCTCATTTCTAAAGTAGTATCTTTAGAAAAGAAACATCTTAAGTACCGAACACTATTCGGTGTGAAATAAGGTAATCGGTTCTAGGAATCAGTTGCTTTCCTACAAAGAAGGTTGAGTGCAGCAAGTTCAAACTTTCCTGGTTAAAGTAACCTAAAAAGATGCACAACTTAGTAGATTCACCTCATTTCTTAAGTAGTGAAATTCTTTAGAAAAGTGCAAAGTTCATCTTTCCTTGTTAATGTAATCTAACAAGATGTACTTAGTATTCTCATTTCTAAAGTGTTTCTTGAAAAGAAACATAAAAATTGTACTGTGTGAAACAAAGTTTAAACTTTCATCTTCAAAGTAGTTTCTTGAGTTCAGTTCATTGCGAACATCTACAAAGGTTCTAAGAATCACTTGTTTCTTTCCTACAAAGAAGGTTGAGTGCAGCAAGTTCAAACTTTCCTAGTTAAAGTAACCTAAAAGATGCACAACTTAGTAGATTCATTTCTAAAGTAGTTTGTTGAGAAAACAAACTCATTTCTAAAGTAGTTTCACTTTAGAAAACAAACATCTTCTAACAAGATGTACAAGAATTCGCTGTTTCTAAAGTGTTTCTTGAAATAAACTAACACTGTACTGTCTCATTCGTTCTAGGAATCAGTTGCTTTCCTACAAAGAAGGTTGAAAGAGAAGTTCAAACTTTCCTAGTTGAGTGCAAAAAGATGTAAAGTTAGTTCAAACAAACATTTCCACTGTACTTAAATAAGCTAATTTGGTTCTAATCTAACAAGATGTTGAGTGCAGCAAGTTCAAACTTTCCTTCTTAATGTAATCTAAAAAGATGTACAAGTTATTCGCCTCATTTCTAAAGTAGTTTCTTTAGAAAAGAAACATCTTCAGTACCGAACACTGTTCTGTGTGAAATAAGGTAATTCGGTTCTAGGAATCAGTTTAATTTCTACAAAGATTGTTGAGTGCAGCAAGTTCAAGCTTTCCTTCTTAATGTAATCTAAAAGATGCACAAAGTAGATTGGCCTCATTTCTAAAGTAGTTTCTTTAAAAACAAACATCTTCATTACCAAACACTATACTATGTGACATGAGCTAATTCGGTTCTAGGAATCACTTGCTTTCCTACAAGAAGGTTGAGTGCATTAAGTTCAAACTTTCCTTGTTAATGTAATCTAAAAAGATGGCCAAGTTAGTAGATTCGCCTCATTTGTAAAGTAGTTTGTTGAAAAAACAAACATCTTCATTGTGTGAAATAAGCTCATTCGGTTCTAGGAATCAGTTGCTTTCTACAAAGAAGGTTGAGTGCAGCAAGTTCAAACTTTCCTTGTTAATGTAATCTAAAAAAATGGCCAAGTTAGCAGAGTCACCTCATTTGTAAAATAGTTTGTTGAGAAAACAAACATCTTCATTGCCGAACATTGTACTGTGTGAAAAAAGCTAATTTAGTTCTAGAATTCAGTTGCTTTCCTACAAAGAAGGTGGAGTGCAGCCAGTTCAAACTTTCCTTGTTAATGTAATCTAAAAAGATGCACAACTTAGTAGATTGGCCTCATTTCTAAAGAAGTTTCTTTAGAAAAGAAACATCTTAAATACCGAACACTGTACTGTGTGAAATAAGTTAATTGGCTTCTACTAATCAGTTTAATTTCTACGAAGATGGTTGAGTGCAGCAAGTTCAAACTTTCCTAGTTTGTGTAATCTAACAAGATGTACAAGTTAGTAGATTTGTGTCATTTCTAAATTAGTTTCTTTACAAAACAAAGATCTTCAGTACCAACACTGTACTGTGTGAAATAAGTTAATTCGGTTCTAGGAATCAGTTTCCTTTCTCAAAGATGGTTGAGTTTCATAAGTTCAAACTTTCCTTGTTAATGTAATCTAAAAAGATGTCCAAGTTAGTAGATTTGCCTCATTTCTAAAGTACTTTCTTTAGAAAACAAACCTAATTGCCAAACTTTGTACTGTGTGAAATGAGCTAATTCGGTTCTAGGAATCAGTTTACTTTCTATGAAGGGGTTGACTTTAGCAAGTTCAAACTTTCCTTGTTAATGTGCTCTAAAAAGATGTCCAAGTTAGTAGATTTGCCTCATTGGTAAAGTAGTTTGTTGAGAAAACAAACATCTTCATTGGCGAACATTGTACTGTGTGAAAAAAGCTAATTTAGTTCTAGAATTCAGTTGCTTTCCTACAAAGAAGGTGGAGTGCAGCCAGTTCAAACTTTCCTTGTTAATGTAATCTAAAAAGATGCACAACTTAGTAGATTGTCCTCATTTCTAAAGTAGTTTGTTTACAAAACATACATCTTCATTAACGAACACTATACTATGTGACATGAGGTAGTTCGGTTCTAGGAATCACTTGTTTTCCTACGAAGAAGGTTGAGTGCAGCAGGTTCAAACTTTCCTCGTATGTGTAATCTAACATGATGTACCAGTTAGTAGATTTGCCTCATTTGTAAAGTGGTTTGTTGAGCAAACAAACATCTTCATTGCGGAATATTGTACTGTGTGAAAAAAGTTAATTCGAATCTTGAATTCAGTCACTTTCCTACAAAGACGGTTGAGTGCAGCAATTTCAAACATTCCTTGTTAATGTAATCTAAAAAGATGCAAACTTAGTGGATTAGCCTCATTTCTAAAGTAATTTCTTTAGAAAAAAAACATCTTCAGTACCGTACACTGTACTGTGTGAAATAAGATAGTTCCGTTCTAGGAATCACTTGCTTTCCTACGAAGAAGGTTGAGTGCAGCAACTTCAAACTTTCTTAGTTTGTGTAATCTAACAAGATGTACCATTTAGTGGATTCGCCTCATTTCTAAAGTAGTTTCTTTAGAAAAGAAACATCTTCAGTACCGAACACTGTACTGTGTGAAATAAGTGAATTCGATTCTAGGAATCAGTTTCCTTTCTACGAAGATGGTTGAGTGCAGCAAGTTCAAACGTTCCTTGTTAATGTAATCTAAAAAAATGGCAAAGTTAGCAGAGTCACCTCATTTGTAAAATAGTTTGTTGAGAAAACAAACATCTTCATTGCGAACATTGTACTGTGTGAAAAAAGCTAATTTAGTTCTAGAATTCAGTTGCTTTCCTACAAAGAAGGTGGAGTGTAGCCAGTTCAAACTTTCCTTGTTAATGTAATCTAAAAAAGATGCACAAGTTAGTAGATTGGCCTCATTTCTAAAGAAGTTTCTTTAGAAAACAAACATCTTAAGTACCAAACATTGTACTGTGTGAAATAAGTTAATTGGCTTCTACTAATCAGTTTAATTTCTACAAAGATGGTTGAGTGCAGCAAGTTCAAACTTTCCTAGTTTGTGTAATCTAACAAGATGTACAAGTTAGTAGATTTTTGTCATTTCTAAATTAGTTTCTTTACAAAACAAAGATCTTCATTGCCCGAACACTGTACTGTGTGAAATAAGTTAATTCGGTTCTAGGAATCAGTTTCCTTTCTACAAAGATGGTTGAGTTTAGCAAGTTCAAACTTTCCTTGTTAATGTAATCTAAAAAGATGTCCAAGTTAGTAGATTTGCCTCATTTCTAAAGTACTTTCTTTAGAAAACAAACCTAATTGCCAAACTTTGTACTGTGTGAAATGAGCTAATTCGGTTCTAGGAATCAGTTTACTTTCTACAAAGGGGTTGACTTTAGCAAGTTCAAACTTTCCTTGTTAATGTGCTCTAAACAAGATGTCCAAGTTAGTAGATTTGCCTCATTGGTAAAGTAGTTTGTTGAGAAAACAAACATCTTCATTGCGAACATTGTACTGTGTGAAAAAAGCTAATTTAGTTCTAGAAATTCAGTTGCTTTCCTACAAAGAAGGTGGAGTGCAGCCAGTTCAAACTTTCCTTGTTAATGTAATCTAAAAAGATGCACAACTTAGTAGATTGGCCTTATTTCTAAAGTAGTTTGTTTACAAAACAAACATCTTCATTACCGAACACTATACTATGTGACATGAGGTAGTTCGGTTCTAGTAATCACTTGCTTTCCTACAAAGAAGGTTGAGTGCAGCAGGTTCAAACTTTCCTCGTATGTGTAATCTAACATGATGTACCAGTTAGTAGATTTGCCTCATTTGTAAAGTGGTTTGTTGAGCAAACAAACATCTTCATTATGGAATATTGTACTGTGTGAAAAAGCTAATTCGAATCTTGAATTCAGTCACTTTCCTACAAAGACGGTTGAGTGCAGCAATTTCAAACATTCCTTGTTAATGTAATCTAAAAAGATGCAAACTTAGTGGATTAGCCTCATTTCTAAAGTAATTTCTTTAGAAAAAAAAACATCTTCAATACCGTACACTGTACTGTGTGAAATAAGATAGTTCCGTTCTAGGAATCACTTGCTTTCCTACGAAGAAGGTTGAGTGCAGCAACTTCAAACTTTCTTAGTTTGTGTAATCTAACAAGATGTACAAGTTAGTGGATTCGCCTCATTTCTAAAGTAGTTTCTTTAGAAAAGAAACATCTTCAGTGCCGAACACTGTACGGTGTGAAATAAGTTAATTAGCCTAAGGAATCAGTTTAATTTCTACGAAGATGGTTGAGTGCAGCAAGTTCAAACTTTCCTTGTTAATGTAATCTAAAAAGATGGCCAAATTAGAAGATTCGCCTCATTTGTAAAGTACTTTGTTGAGAAAACAAACATCTTCATTGCCGAACATTGTACTGTGTGAAATAAGCTCATTCAGTTCTAGGAATCAGTTGCTTTCCTACAAAGAAGGTTGAGTGCAGCAAGTTCAAACTCTCCTTGTTAATGTAATCTAAAAAGATGCACAACTTAGTACATTGGCCTCATTTCTAAAGTAGTTTGTTTAGAAAACAAACATCTTCATTACCCTAGTACTGTACTATGTGAAATAAGCTAGTTCCGTTCTAGGAATGACTTGCTTTCCTATGAAGAAGGTTGAGTGCAGCAAGTTCAAACTTTCCTAGTTTGTGTAATCTAACAAGATGTACAAGTTAGTGGATTCGCCTCATTTCTAAAGTAGTTTCTTTAGAAAAGAAACATCTTCACTGCCAAACACTGTACTGTGTGAAATAAGCTAATTCAGTTCTAGGAATCAGTTTAATTTCCTACAAAGATAGGTTGAGTGCAACAAGTTCAAACTTTCCTTGTTAATGTAATCTAAAAAGATGTACCAAGTTAGTAGATTCGCCTCATTTGTAAAGTATTTTCTTGAGAAAACAAACATCTTCATTGCCAAACATTGTACTGTGTGAAATAAGCTTATTCGGATCTAGGAATCATTTGCTTTCCTACAAAAGAAGGTTGAGTGCAGCAAGTTCAAACTTTCTTGTTAATGTAATCTGAAAAGATACACAAGTTAGTAGATTGGCCTCATTTATAAAGTAGTTTCTTTACAAAACAAACATCTTCATTGCCGAACATTGTACTATGTGAAATGAAGTAGTTTGGTTCTAGGTATCACTTGCTTTCCTACAAAGAAGGTTGAGTGCAGCAAGTTCAAACTTTCCTGGTTTGTGTAATCTAACAAGATGTACAAGTTAGTGGATTCGCCTCATTTCTAAAGTAGTTTCTGAGATAAACAAACATCTTCTGTAGTGAACAATGTACTGTGTGAAATAAGTTAATTCGGTTCTAGGAATGAGTTTCCTTTCTACAAAGATGGTTGAGTGCAGCAAGTTCAAATATTCCTTGTTAATGTAATCTAAAAAGATGGCCAAGTTAGCAGAGTCACCTCATTTGTAAAGTAGTTTTGTTGAGAAAATTAACATCTTTATTGCCCAACATTGAACTGTGTGAAATAAGTTCATTAGGTTCTAGGAATCACTTGCTTTCCTACAAAGAAGGTTGAGTACAACAAGTTCAAACTTTCCTTGTTAATGTAATCTAAAAAGATGCACAAGTTAGTAGATTGCCCTCATTTCTAAAGTAGTTTCTTTAGAAAACAAACATCTTCATTACCGAACAATATACTATGTGAAATGAGCTAGTTCCGTTCAAGGAATAACTTGCTTTCCTAGGAAGAAGGTTGAGTGCAGCAAGTTCAAACTTTCATAGTTTGTGTAAAATAACAAGATGTACAAGTTAGTGCATTTGCCTCATTTCTAAAGTAGTTTATTTAGAAAAGAAACATCTTCATTGCCGAACACTGTACTGTGTGAAATAAGCTAATTCGGTTCTAGGAATCACTTTTAATTTCTACAAAGATGGTTGAGTGCAGCAAGTTCAAACATTCCTTGTTAATGTAATCTAAAAAGATGCACAACTTATTAGATTGGCCTCATTTCTAAAGAAGTTTGTTTACAAAACAAACATCTTCATTACAGAACACTATACTATGTGAAATGAGCTAGTTCGAATCTAGGAATCACTTGCTTTCCTACAAAGAAGGTTGAGTGCAGCAAGTTCAAACTTTCCTTGTTAATGTAATCTAAAAGATGGCCAAGTTAGTAGAGTCACCTCATTTGTAAAATAGTTATTTGAGAAAATTAACATCTTCATTGCCTAAACATTGTACTGTTTGAAATAAGCTCATTCGGTTCTATGAATCACTTGCTTTCCTACAAAGAAGGTTGAGTGCAGCAAGTTCAAACTTTCCTTGTTAATGTAATCTAAAAAGATGCACAACTTAGTAGATTGTCCTCATTTCTAAAATGGTTTCTTTAGAAAACAAACATCTTCAGTACCAAGACACTGTACAGTGTGAAATAAGTTAATTCAGTTCTGGAATCAGTTTAATTTCTACGAAGATGGTTGAATGCAGCAAGTTCAAACTTTCCTTGTTAATGTAATCTGAAAAGATGGCCAAGTTAGAAGATTCACCTCATTTGTAAAGTACTTTGTTGAGAAAACAAACATCTTCATTGCCGAACATTGTACTGTGTGAAATAAGCTCATTCTGTTGTAGGACTCAGTTGCTTTCCTACAAAGAAGGGTTGAGTGCAGCAAGTTCAAACTTTCCTTGTTAATGTAATCTAAAAACATGCACAACTTAGTAGATTGGCCTCATTTCTAAAGTAGTTTGATTAGAAAACAAACATCTTCATTGCCAAACACTGTACTGTGTGAAATAAGTGAATTCGGTTTTAGGAATCAGTTTAATTTCTACAAAGATGGTTGAGTGCAGCAAGTTCAAACTTTCCTTGTTAATGTAATCTAAAAAGATGGCCAAGTTAGTAGATTCGCCTCATTTGTAAAGTAGTTTGTTGAGAAAACAAACATCTTCATTGCCAAACATTGTACTGTGTAAAATAAGCTCATTTAGTATTAGGAATCAGTTGCTTTCCTACAAAAGAAGGTTGAGTGCAGCAAGTTTAAACTTTCCTTGTTAATGTAATCTGAAAAGATGCACAACTTAGTACATTGGCCTCATTTCTAAAGTAGTTTGTTTACAAAACAAACATCTTCATTACCGTACACTATACTGTGTGAAATAAGCTAGTTCGGTTCTAGGAATCACTTGCTTTCCTACAAATAAGGTTGAGTGCAGCAAGTTCAAACTTTCCTAGTTTGTGTAATCTAACAAGATATACAAGTTAGTGCATTCACCTCATTTCTAAAGTAGTTTCTTTAGAAAGAAACATCTTCAGTACTGAACACTGTACTGTGTGAAATAAGGTAAATCGGTTCTAGGAATCAGTTTAATTTCTAATAAGATGGTTGAGTGCAGCAAGTTCAAACTTTAGTTGTTAATGTAATCTAAAAAGATGCACAACTTAGTAGATTGGCCTCATTTCTAAAGTAGTTTGTTTACAAAACAAACATCTTCATTACCGAAGACTGTACTATGTGAAATGAGCTAGGTCGGTTCTAGGAATCACTTGCTTTCCCTACAAAGAAGGATGAGTGCAGCAAGTTCAAACTTTCCTCGTTTGTGTAATCTAACAAGATGCACAAGTTAGTGGATTCGCCTCATTTCTAAAGTAGTTTCTTTAGAAAAGAAACATCTTCATTGCCGAACACTGTACTGTGTGAAATAAGTGAATTTGCTTCTAGGAATCAGTTTCCTTTCTACTAAGATGGTTGAGTGCAGCAAGTTCAAACTTTCCTTCTTAATGTAATCTAAGAAAATGGCCAAGTTAGTAGATTCACCTCATTTGTAAAATAGTTTGTTGAGAAAATTAACATCTTTATTGCGAACATTGTACTGAGTGAAATAAGCTCATTTGGTTCTAGGAATCAGTTGCTTTCCTACAAAGAAGGTTGAGTGCAGCAAGTTCAAACTTTCCTTGTTAATGGAATCTAAAAGATGCACAACTTAGTAGATTGGCCCCATTTCTAATGTAGTTTCTTTAGAAAAGAAACATCTTCAGTACCGAACACTGTCCTGTGTGAAATGAGTTAATTCGGTTCTAGGAATCAGTTTAATTTCTACAAAGATGGTTCAGTGCAGCATGTTCAAACTTTCCTAGTTTGTGTAATCTAACAAGATGTACAAGTTACTTGATTGGCGTCATTTCTAAATTAGTTTCTTTTAGAAAACAAACATCTTCAGTACCAACACTGTACTGTGTGAAATAAGTTAATTCGGTTCTAGGAATCAGTTTCCTTTCTACAAAGATGGTTGAGTTTAGCAAGTTCAAACTTTCCTTGTTAAGGTAATCTAAAAGATGTCCAAGTTAGTAGATTCACCTCATTTCTAAAGTAGTTTCTTTAGAAAACAAACCTAAATTGCCAAACTGTACTGTGTGAAATAAGCTAATTCGGTTCTAGGAATCAGGTTAGTTTCTCCAAAGATGGTTGAGTTTAGCAAGTTCAAACTTTCTTGTTATTGTGCTCTAAAAAGATGTCCAAGTTAGTAGATTTGCCTCATTTCTAAAAGTAGTTTGTTGAGACAACAAACATCTTCATTGCCGAACATTGTACTGTGTGAAAAAGCTAATTTAGTTCTAGAAATCAGGTAATTTCCTACAAAGGAGGTTGAGTACAGTCAGTTCAAACTTTCCTTGTTAATGTAATCTAAAAAGATGCACAACTTAGTAGATTGGCCTCATTTCTAAAGTAGTTTCTTTAGAAAACAAACATCTTCAGTACTGAACACTGTACTGTGTAAAATAAGTTAATTCGGTTCTAGGAATCAGTTTAATTTCCTACAAAGATGGTTGAGTGCAGCAAGTTCAAATTTTCCTTGTTCATGTAATCTAAAAAGATGGCCAAGTTCGAAGATTCACCTCATATTAAAAGTAGTTTCTTGAGAAAACAAACATCTTCATTGCCGAACATTGTACTGTGTGAAATAAGCTCATTCGGTTCTAGGAATCAGTTGCTTTCCTACAAAGAAGGTTGAGTGCAGCAAGTTCAAACTTTCCTTGTTAATGTAATCTAAAAAGATGCACAAGTTAGTAGATTGACCTCATTTCTAAAGTAGTTTCTTTACAAAACAAACATCTTCATTGCGAACACTATACTGTGTGAAATAAGCTAGTTCGGTTCTAGGAATCACTTGCTTTCCTAGGAAGAAGGTTGAGTGCAGCAAGTTCAAACTTTCCTCGTTTGTGTAATCTAACAAGATGTACAAGTTAGTGGATTCATGTCATTTCTAAAGTGGTTTCTTTAGAAAACAAACATCTTCATTAATGAACATTGTACTGTGTGAAATAAGCTAATTCGGTTCTAGGAATCAGTTTCTTTCTACAAAGATGGTTGAGTGCAGCAAGTTCAAACTTTCCTAGTTTGTGTAATCTAAAAGATGGCCAAGTTAGTAGATTCGACTCATTTCTAAAGTAGTTTCTTGAGAAAACAAACATCTTCATTGCCAAACATTGTACTGTGTGAAATAAGCTAATTCGGTTCTAGGAATCAGTTGCTTTCCTACAAAGAAGGTTGAGTGCAGCAAGTTCAAACTTTCCTTGTTAATGGAATCTAAAAAGATGCACAACTTAGTAGATTGACCTCATTTCTAAAGTAGTTTCTTGAAAACAAACATCTTCATTGCCGAACATTGTACTGTGTGAAATAAGTTAATTAGGTTCTAGGAAAAGGTTTAATTCCTACAAAGAAGGTTGAGTGCAGGAAGTTCAAACTTTCCTAGTTTGTGTAATCTAACAAGATGTACAAGTTACTGGATTCGCCTCATTTTCTAAAATTAGTTTCTTTAGAAAACAAACATCTTCATTGCCGAACATTGTACTGTGTGAAATAAGCTAATTCGGTTCTAGGAATCACTTGCTTTCCTACAAAAATGGTTGAGTGCAGCAAGTTCAAACTTTCCTAGTTAATGTAATCTAAAAAGATGTACAAGTTAGTAGATTCGCCTCATTTCTAAAGTAGTTTCTTTAGAAAACAAACATCTTCATTGCCAAACTTTGTACTGTGTGAAATAAGCTAATTCGGTTCTAGGAATCAGTTTACTTTCCTACAAGATGGTTGAGTGCAACAAGTTCAAACTTTCCTTGTTTGTGTAATCTAAAAAGATGTACAAGTTAGTAGATTTGCCTCATTTCTAAAGTAGTTTCTTGAGAAAACAAACATCTTCATTGCCGAACATTGTACTGTGTCTAAAAGCTAATTCGGTTCTAGAATTCAGTTGATTTCCTACAAAGAAGGTTGAGTGCAGCCAGTTCAAACTTTCCTTTAATGTAATCTAAAAAGATGTACAAGTTAGTAGATTCGCCTCATTTCTAAAGTAGTTTCTTGAGAAAACAAACATCTTCATTGCGAACATTGTACTGTGTGAAATAAGCTAATTCGGTTCTAGGAATCACTTGCTTTCCTACAAAGAAGGTTGAGTGCAGCAAGTTCAAACTTTCCTAGTTTGTGTAATCTAACAAGATGTACAAGTTAGTAGATTCACCTCATTTCTAAAGTAGTTTCTTGAGAAAACAAACATCTTCAGTTCGAACATTGTACTGTGTGAAATAAGCTAATTCGGTTCTAGGAATCAGTTGCTTTCCTACAAAGAAAGGTTGAGTGCAGCAAGTTCAAACTTTCCTAGTTTATGTAATCTAAAAAGATGTACAACTTAGTAGATTCGCCTCATTTCTAAAGTAGTTTCTTGAGAAAACAAACATCTTCATTGCCGAACATTGTACTGTGTGAAATAAGCTAATTCGGTTCTAGGAATCACTTTTTCCTTTCTAGATGGTTGAGTGCAGCAAGTTCAAACTTTCCTTGTTTGTGTAATCTAACAAGATGTACAAGTTAGTAGATTTGCCTCATTTCTAAAGTAGTTTCTTGAGAAAACAAACATCTTCATTGCGAACATTGTACTGTGTGAAAAAAAGCTAATTTAGTTCTAGGAATCAGTTGCTTTCCTACAAAGAAAGGTTGAGTGCAGCAAGTTCAAACGTTTCTAGTTTGTGTAATCTAACAAGATGTACAAGTTAGTAGATTCGCCTCATTTCTAAAAGTAGTTTCTTGAGAAAACAAACATCTTCATTGCCGAACACTGTACTGTGTGAAATAAGCTAATTCGGTTCTAGGAATCACTTTCTTTCTACAAAGAAGGTTGAGTGCAGCAAGTTCAAACTTTCCTTGTTTGTGTAATCTAAAAAGATGGCCAAGTTAGTAGATTCGCCTCATTTCTAAAGTAGTTTCTTGAGAAAACAAACATCTTCATTGCCAAACATTGTACTGTGTGAAATAAGCTCATTCGGTTCTAGGAATCAGTTGCTTTCCTACAAAGAAGGTTGAGTGCAGCAAGTTCAAACTTTCCTTGTTAATGTAATCTAACAAGATGTACAACTTAGTAGATTGACCTCATTTCTAAAGTAGTTTCTTGAGAAAACAAACATCTTCATTGCCGAACACTGTACTGTGTGAAATAAGCTAATTCGGTTCTAGGAATCAGGTGCTTTCCTACAAAGATGGTTGAGTGCAGGAAGTTCAAACTTTCCTAGTTTGTGTAATCTAACAAGATGTACAAGTTACTGGATTTGCCTCATTTCTAAAGTAGTTTCTTGAGAAAACAAACATCTTCATTGCCGAACATTGTACTGTGTGAAATAAGCTAATTCGGTTCTAGGAATCAGTTTCTTTCCTACAAAGAAGGTTGAGTGCAGCAAGTTCAAACTTTCCTTGTTAATGTAATCTAAAAAGATGTACAAGTTAGTAGATTCGCCTCATTTCTAAAGTAGTTTCTTGAGAAAACAAACATCTTCATTGCCAAACATTGTACTGTGTGAAATAAGCTAATTCGGTTCTAGGAATCAGTTTACTTTCCTACAAAAGATGGTTGAGTTTAGCAGTTTAAACTTTCCTTGTTTTGTGTAATCTAAAAAGATGTACAAGTTAGTATATTTGCCTCATTTCTAAAGTAGTTTCTTGAGAAAACAAACATCTTCATTTGGAGAACATTGTACTGTGTTTAATAAAAGCTAATTCGGTTCTAGGATTCAGTTGATTTCCTACAAAGAAGGTTGAGTGCAGCAAGTTCAAACTTTCCTTTTTTGTGTAATCTAAAAGATGTACAAGTTAGAAGATTGGCCTCATTTCTAAAGTAGTTTCTTGAGAAAACAAACATCTTCATTGCCAAACATTGTACTGTGTGAAATAAGCTAATTCGGTTCTAGGAATCAGTTTAATTTCTACAAAGATGGTTGAGTGCAGCAAGTTCAAACTTTCCTAGTTTGTGTAATCTAACAAGATGTACAAGTTAGTAGATTCGCCTCATTTCTAAAGTACTTTCTTGAGAAAACAAACATCTTCATTGCCGAACATTGTACTGTGTGAAATAAGCTAATTCGGTTCTAGGAATCACTTGCTTTCCTACAAAGAAGGTTGAGTGCAGCAAGTTCAAACTTTCCTAGTTTGTGTAATCTAACAAGATGTACAAGTTAGTAGTTTGCCTCATTTCTAAAGTAGTTTCTTTAGAAAACAAACATCTTCGTTGCCGAACATTGTACTGTGTGAAATAAGTTAATTCGGTTCTAGGAACAAGTTTAATTTCCTACAAAGAAGGTTGAGTGCAGCAAGTTCAAACTTTCCTTGTTTGTGTAATCTAACAAGATGTACAAGTTAGTAGATTCGCCTCATTTCTAAAGTAGTTTCTTGAGAAAACAAACATCTTCATTTACCGAACACTATACTGTGTGAAATAAGCTAATTCGGTTCTAGGAATCACTTGCTTTCCTACAAAGAAGGTTGAGTGCAGCAAGTTCAAACTTTCCTAGTTTGTGTAATCTAACAAGATGTCCAAGTTAGTAGATTTGCCTCATTTCTAAAGTAGTTTCTTGAGAAAACAAACATCTTCATTGCCGAACATTGTACTGTGTGAAATAAGCTAATTCGGTTCTAGGAATCACTTGCTTTCCTACAAAAAGGTTGAGTGCAGCAAGTTCAAACTTTCCTAGTTTGTGTAATCTAACAAGATGCACAACTTAGTAGATTCGCCTCATTTCTAAAGTAGTTTCTTGAGAAAACAAACATCTTCATTACTGAACATTGTACTGTGTGAAATAAGCTAATTCGGTTCTAGGAATCACTTGCTTTTCTACAAAGAAGGTTGAGTGCAGCAAGTTCAAACTTTCCTAGTTTGTGTAATCTAAAAAGATGTACAAGTTAGTAGATTCGCCTCATTTCTAAAGTAGTTTCTTGAGAAAACAAACATCTTCATTGCCAAACATTGTACTGTGTGAAATAAGCTCATTCGGTTCTAGGAATCACTTGCTTTCCTACAAAGAAGGTTGAGTGCAGCAAGTTCAAACTTTCCTAGTTTGTGTAATCTAACAAGATGTACAAGTTAGTAGATTGACCTCATTTCTAAAATAGTTTCTTGAGAAAACAAACATCTTCATTGCCGAACATTGTACTGTGTTAAATAAGCTAATTCGGTTCTAGGAATCACTTGCTTTCCTACAAAGAAGGTTGAGTGCAGACAGTTCAAACTTTCCTAGTTTGTGTAATCTAACAAGATGTACAAGTTAGTAGATTCGCCTCATTTCTAAAGTAGTTTCTTTAGAAAACAAACATCTTCATTGCCGAACATTGTACTGTGTGAAATAAGCTAATTCGGTTCTAGGAATCAGTTGCTTTCCTACAAAAGAAGGTGTTGAGTGCAGCAAGTTCAAACTTTCCTAGTTTGTGTAATCTAAGAAGATGTACAAGTTAGTAGATTCGCCTCATTTCTAAAGTAGTTTCTTGAGAAATCAAACATCTTCATTGCCAAACATTGTACTGTGTGAAATAAGCTAATTCGGTTCTAGGAATCACTTGCTTTCCTACAAAGAAGGTTGAGTGCAGCAAGTTCAAACTTTCCTAGTTTGTGTAATCTAAGAAGATGTACAAGTTAGTAGATTGGCCTCATTTCTAAAGTAGTTTCTTGAGAAAACAAACATCTTCATTTGCGAACATTGTACTGTGTGAAATAAGCTAATTCAGTTCTAGGAATCACTTGCTTTCCTACAAAGAAGGTTGAGTGCAGCAAGTTCAAACTTTCCTAGTTTGTGTAATCTAACAAGATGTACAAGTTAGTAGATTCGCCTCATTTCTAAAGTAGTTTTCTTGAGAAAACAAACATCTTCATTGCCAACATTGTACTGTGTGAAATAAAGCTAATTCGGTTCTAGGAATCACTTGCTTTCCTACAAAGAAGGTTGAGTGCAGCAAGTTCAAACTTTCCTAGTTTGTGTAATCTAACAAGATGTACAAGTTAGTAGATTCCCCTCATTTCTAAAGTAGTTTCTTGAGAAAACAAACATCTTCATTGCCAAACATTGTACTGTGTGAAATAAGCTAATTTGGTTCTAGGAATCACTTGCTTTCCTACAAAGAAGGTTGAGTGCAGCAAGTTCAAACTTTCCTAGTTTGTGTAATCTAACAAGATGTACAAGTTAGGAGATTCGCCTCATTTCTAAAGTAGTTTCTTGAGAAACAAACATCTTCATTGCCGATCATTGTACTGTGTGAAATAAGCTAATTCGGTTCTAGGAATCACTTGCTTTCCTACAAAGAAGGTTGAGTGCAGCAAGTTCAAACTTTCCTAGTTTGTGTAATCTAACAAGATGTACAAGTTAGTAGATTCGCCTCATTTCTAAAGTAGTTTCTTGAGAAAACAAACATCTTCATTGCCTAACATTGTACTGTGTGAAATAAGCTAATTCGGTTCTAGGAATCACTTGCTTTCCTACAAAGAAGGTTGAGTGCAGCAAGTTCAAACTTTCCTAGTTTGTGTAATCTAACAAGATGTACAAGTTAGTAGATTCGCCTCATTTCTAAAGTAGTTTCTTGAGAAAAACAAACATCTTCATTGCGAACATTGTACTGTGTGAAATAAGCTAATTCGTTCTAGGAATCACTTGCTTTCCTACAAAGAAGGTTGAGTGCAGCAAGTTCAAACTTTCCTAGTTTGTGTAATCTAACAAGATGTACAAGTTAGTAGATTCGCCTCATTTCTAAAGTAGTTTCTTGAGAAAACAAACATCTTCATTGCCATTGAACATTGTACTGTGTGAAATAAGCTAATTTGGTTCTAGGAATCACTTGCTTTCCTACAAAGAAGGTTGAGTGCAGCAAGTTCAAACTTTCCTAGTTTGTGTAATCTAACAAGATGTACAAGTTAGTAGATTCGCCTCATTTCTAAAGTAGTTTCTTGAGAAAAACAAACATCTTCATTGCCGAACATTGTACTGTGTGAAATAAGCTAATTCGGTTCTAGGAATCACTTGCTTTCCTACAAAGAAGGTTGAGTGCAGCAAGTTCAAACTTTCCTAGTTTGTGTAATCTAACAAGATGTACAAGTTAGTAGATTCGCCTCATTTCTAAAAGTAGTTTCTTGAGAAAACAAACATCTTCATTGCCGAACATTGTACTGTGTGAAATAAGCTAATTCGTTCTAGGAATCACTTGCTTTCCTACAAAGAAGGTTGAGTGCAGCAAGTTCAAACTTTCCTAGTTTGTGTAATCTAACAAGATGTACAAGTTAGTAGATTCGCCTCATTTCTAAAGTAGTTTCTTGAGAAAACAAACATCTTCATTGCCGAACATTGTACTGTGTGAAATAAGCTAATTCGGTTCTAGGAATCACTTGCTTCCGTACAAAGAAGGTTGAGTGCAGCAAGTTCAAACTTTCCTAGTTTGTGTAATCTAACAAGATGTACAAGTTAGTAGATTCGCCTCATTTCTAAAGTAGTTTCTTGAGAAAACAAACATCTTCATTGCCGAACATTGTACTGTGTGAAATAAACTAATTCGGTTCTAGGAATCACTTGCTTTCCTACAAAGAAGGTTGAGTGCAGCAAGTTCAAACTTTCCTAGTTTGTGTAATCTAACAAGATGTACAAGTTAGTAGATTCGCCTCATTTCTAAAGTAGTTTCTTGAGAAAAACAAACATCTTCATTGCCAAACATTGTACTGTGTGAAATAAGCTAATTGGTTCTAGGAATCAGTTTAATTTCCTACAAAAGATGGTTGAGTGCAGCAAGTTCAAACTTTCCTTGTTAATGTAATCTAAAAAGATGTCCAAGTTAGTATATTTGCCTCATTTCTAAAGTAGTTTGTTGAGAAAACAAACATCTTCATTGCCGAACATTGTACTGTGTTTAATAAGCTAATTCGGTTCTAGAATTCAGTTGATTTCCTACAAAGAAGGTTGAGTGCAGCAAGTTCAAACTTTCCTTTTTAATGTAATCTAAAAAGATGCACAAGTTAGAAGATTGGCCTCATTTCTAAAGTAGTTTCTTTAGAAAAGAAACATCTTCATTGCGAACACTGTACTGTGTGAAATAAGCTAATTAAGTTCTAGGAATCAGTTTAATTTCTACGAAGATGGTTGAGTGCAGCAACTTCAAACATTCCTTGTTAATGTAATCTAAAAAGATGGCCAAGTTAGAAGATTCGCCTCATTTTAAAGTAGTTTGTTGAGAAAACAAACATCTTCATTGCCGAACATTGTACTGTGTGAAATAAGCTTATTCGGTTCTAGGAATCATTTGCTTTCCTACAAAGAAGGTTGAGTGCAGCAAGTTAAAACTTTCCTTGTTAATGTAATCTAAAAAGATGTACAAGTTAGTACATTGCCTCATTTCTAAAGTAGTTTCTTTAGAAAAGAAACATCTTCAGTACCAAACAATGTACAGTGTGAAATAAGTTAATTCGGTTCTAGGAACAAGTTTAATTTGTACGAAGAAGGTTGAGTGCAGCAAGTTCAAACTTTCCTTGTTAATGTAATCTAAAAAGATGCACAACTTAGCAGATTGGCCTCATTTCTAAAGTAGTTTGTTTACAAAACAAACATCTTCATTGCCGAACACTGTACTGTGTGAAATGAGCTAGTTCGGTTCTAGGAATCAGTTTACTTTCTACAAAGATGGTTGAGTTTAGCAAGTTCAAACTTTCCTTGTTAATGTAATCTAAAAAGATGTCCAAGTTAGTAGATTTGCCTCATTTCTAACGTAGTTTGTTGAGAAAACAAACATCTTCATGGAGAACATTGTAGTGTGTGTAAAAAGCTAATTCGGTTCTAGAATTCAGTTGCTTTCCTACAAAGAAGGTTGAGTGCAGCAAGTTCAAACTTTCCTTCCTAATGTAATCTAAAAAGATGCACAACTTAGTAGATTGGCCTCATTTCTAAAGTAGTTTCTTTAGAAAAGAAACATCTTCAGTACTGAACACTGTACTGTGTGAAATAAGTTAATTCTGTTCTAGGAATCAGTTTCCTTTCTACAAAGATGGTTGAGTGGAGCAAGTCCAAACTTTCCTTGTTAATGTAATCTAAAAAGATGGCCAAGTTAGTAGATTCGACTCATTTGTAAAGTAGTTTGTTGAGAAATCAAACATCTTCATTGCCAAATATTGTACACTGTGAAATAAGCTCATTCGGTTCTAGGAATCAGTTGCTTTCCTACAAAGAAGGTTGAGTGCAGCACGTTCACACTTTCCTTGTTAATGGAATCTAAAAAGATGTACAACTTAGTAGATTGACCTCATTTCTAAAATAGTTTCTTAAGAAAAGAAACATCTTCAGTAGAACACTGTACTGTGTTAAATAAGTGAATTCGCTTCTAGGAATCACTTGCTTTCCTACAAAGAAGGTTGAGTGCAGACAGTTCAACTTTCCTTTTTAATGTAATCTAAAAAGATGCACAACGTAGTATATTGGCCTCATTTCTAAAGTAGTATCTTTAGAAAAGAAACATCTTCAGTACCGAACACTGTACTGTGTGAAATAAGTTAATTCGCTTCTAGGAATCAGTTTCCTTTCTACGAAGATTGTTGAGTGGAGCAAGTTCAAACTTTCCTTGTTAATGTAATCTAAAAAGATGGCCAAGTTAGTAGATTCGACTCATTTGTAAAGTAGTTTGTTGAGAAATCAAACATCTTCATTGCCAAACATTGTACAGTGTGAAAGAAGCTCATTCGGTTCTAGGAATCAGTTGCTCTCCTACAAAGAAGGTTGAGTGCAGCAAGTTCACACTTTCCTTGTTAATGGAATCTAAAAAGATGCACAACTTAGTAGATTGACCTCATTTCTAAAGTAGTTTCTTAAGAAAAGAAACATCTTCAGTACCGAACACTGTACTGTGTGAAATGAGTTAATTCGCTTCTAGGAAAAAGGTTTAATTTCTACAAAGATGGTTGAGTGCAGGAAGTTCAAACTTTCCTAGTTTGTGTAATCTAACAAGATGTACAAGTTACTGGATTCAAGTCATTTCTAAATTAGTTTCTTTAGAAAACAAACATCTTCAGTACCGAACACTGTACTGTGTAAAATAAGTTAATTGGTTCTAGGAATCAGTTTCCTTTCTACGAACATGGTTGAGTTTAGCAAGTTCAAACTTTCCTTGTTAATGTAATCTAAAAAGATGTCCAAGTTAGTAGATTCGCCTCATTTCTAAAGTAGTTTCTTTAGAAAACAAACCTAAATTGCCAAACTTTGTACTGTGTGAAATGAGCTAATTCGGTTCTAGGAATCAGTTTACTTTCTACAAAGATTGTTGAGTTTAGCAAGTTTAAACTTTCCTTGTTAATGTGCTCTAAAAAGATGTCCAAGTTAGTAGATTTGCCTCATTGGTAAAGTAGTTTGTTGAGAAAACAAACATCTTCATGGAGAACATTGTAGTGTGTTTAAAAAGCTAATTCGGTTCTAGAATTCAGTTGCTTTCCTACAAAGAAGGTTGAGTGCAGCCAGTTCAAACTTTCCTTTTTAATGTAATCTAAAAAGATGCACAACTTAGTAGATTGGCCTCATTTCTAAAGTAGTTTCTTTAGAAAAGAAACATCTTCAGTACCGAACACTGTACTGTGTGAAATAAGTAATTCGCTTCTAGCAATCAGTTTAATTTCTGCAAAGACGGTTGAGTGCAGCAAGTTCAAACTTTCCTTGTTAATGTAATCTAAAAAGATGGCCAATTTAGAAGATTCGCCTCATTTTAAAGTACTTTGTTGAGAAAACAAACATCTTCATTGCCGAACATTGTACTGTGTGAAATAAGCTTATTCGGTTCTAGGAATCAGTTGCTTTCCTACAAAGAAGGTTGAGTGCAGCAAGTTCAAACTTTCCTTGTTAATGTAATCTAAAAAGATGCACAACTTAGTAGATTGCCCTCATTTCTAAAGTAGTTTTTTTAGAAAAGAAACATCTTCAGTACCGAACAATGTACAGTGTGAAATAAGTTAATTCGCTTCTAGAAACAAGTTTAATTTGTACGAAGAAGGTTGAGTGCAGCAAGTTCAAACTTTCCTTGTTAATGTAATCTAAAAAGATGCACAACTTAGTAGATTGGCCTCATTTCTAAAGTAGTTTGTTTACAAAACAAACATCTTCATTACCGAACACTATACTATGTGAAATGAGCTAGTTCGGTTCTAGGAATCACTTGCTTTCCTAGGAAGAAGGTTGAGTGCAGCAAGTTCAAACTTATCTCGTTTGTGTAATCTAACAAGATTTACAAGTTAGTGGATTCGCATTGTATCTAAAGTGGTTTCCTTATAAAACAAACATCTTCAGTAGAGAACACTGTACTGTGTGAAATAAGTTAATTCGGTTCTAGGAATCAGTTTCCTTTCTACGAAGATGGTTGAGTGCAGCAAGTTCAAACTTTCCTTGTTAATGTAATCTAAAAAGATGGCCAAGTTAGCAGAGTCACCTCATTTGTAAAGTAGTTTGTTGAGAAAATTAACATCTTTATTGCTGAACATTGTACTGTGTGAAATAAGCTCATTCGGTTCTAGGAATCACTTGCTTTCCTACAAAGAAGGTTGAGTGCAGCAAGTTCAAACTTTCCTTGTTATTATACTCTGAAAAGATGCACAACATAGGAGATTGGCCTCATTTCTAAACTAGTTTGTTTAGAAAAGAAACATCTTCAGTCCCGAACACTGTACTGTGTGAAATGAGTTAATTCGCTTCTAGGAATCAGTTTAATTTCTACGAAGAAGGTTGAGTGCAGCAAGTTCAAACTTTCCCTGTTTGTGTAATCTAACAAGATTTACAAATTAGTGGATTCGCATCATTTCTAAATTAGTTTCTTTACAAAAGAAACATCTTCAGTTGGGAACACTGTACTGTGTGAAGTAAGGTATATCGGTTCAAGGAATCAGTTTAATTTCTAAGAAGACGGTTGAGTGCAGCAAGTTCAAACTTTCCTTGTTAATGTAATCTAAAAAGATGGCCAAGTTAGAAGATTTGCCTCATTTGTAAAGTGCTTTGTTGAGGAAACAAACATCTTCATTGCCGTACATTGTACTGTGTAAAATAAGCTCATTCGGTTCTAGGAATCACTTGCTTTCCTACAAAGAAGGTTGAGTGCAGCAAGTTCAAACTTTCCTTGTTAATGTAATCTAAAAAGATGCACAACTTAGTAGATTGGCCTCATTTCTAAAGTAGTTTGTTTAGAAAACAAACATCTTCATTACCGAACACTGTACTATGTGAAATAAGCTAATTCCGTTCTAGGAATCACTTGCTTTCCTACGAAGAAGGTTGAGTGCAGCAAGTTCAAACTTTCCTAATTTGTGTAATCTAACAAGATGTACCATTTAGTGGATTCGCCTCATTTCTAAAGTAGTTTCTTTAGAAAAAAAACATCTTCAGTACCGAACACTGTACTGTGTGACATAAGTGAATTCGCTTCTAGGAATCAGTTTAAATTCTACGAAGATGGTTGAGTGCAGCAAGTTCAAACTTTCTTTGTTAATGTAATCTAAAAAGATGGCCAAGTTAGTAGATTCTCCTCATTTGTAAAGTAGTTTGTTGAGAAAATTAACATCTTTATTGCCGAACATTGTACTGTGTGAAATAAGCTCATTCGGTTCTAAGAATGACTTGCTTTCCTACAAAGAAGGTTGAGTGCAGCAAGTTCAAACTTCCCTTGTTAATGTAATCTAAAAAGATGCACAACTTAGTAGATTGGCCTCATTTCTAAAGTAGTTTGTTTAGAAAACAAACATCTTCATTACCGAACACTGTACTACGTGAAATAAGCTTGTTCCATTCTAGGAATCACTTGCTTTCTTACGAAGAAGGTTAAGTGCAGCAAGTTCAAACTTTCCTCGTTTGTGTAATCTAACAAGATGTACAAGTTAGTGGATTCGCGTCATTTCTAAAGTGGTTTCTTTAGAACACAAACATCTTCAGTACTGAACACTGTTATGTGTGAAATAAGTTAATTCTGTTCTAGGAATCAGTTTCCTTTCTCCGAAGATGGTTGAGTGCAGCAAGTTCAAACTTTCCTTGTTAATGTAATCTAAAAAAATGGCCAAGATAGCAGAGTCACCTCATTTGTAAAATAGTTTGTTCAGAAAACAAACATCTTCATTGCCGAACATTGTACTGTGTGAAATAAGCTCATTCGGTTCTAGGAATAACTTGCTTTCCTACAAAGAAGGTTGAGTGCAGCAAGTTCAAACTTTCCTTGTTAATGTAAACTAAAAAGATGCACAACATAGTAGATTGGCCTCATTCCTAAAGTTGTTTCTTTATAAGAGAAACATCTTCAGTACCGAACACTGTACTGTGTGAAATAAGTGAAATCGCTTCTAGGAATCAGTTCAATTTCTACGAAGAAGGTTGAGTGCAGCAAGTTCAAACTTTCCTAGTTTTTGTAATCTAACAAGATGGCTAAGTTAGTGGATTCGCATCATTTCTAAATTAGTTTCTTTAGAAAACAAACATCTTCACTACCGAACACTGTACTGTGTGAAATAAGTTAATTCGGTTCCAGGAATCAGTTTCCTTTCTATGAAGATGGTTGAGTTTAGCAAGTTCAAACTTTCCTTGTTAATGTAAACTAAATAGATGGCCAAGTAGGTAGATTCACCTCATTTGTAAAGTAGTTTGTTGAGAAAACAAACATCTTTATTGCCAAACATTGTACTGTGTGAAATAAGTTCATTCAGTATTAGGAATCAGTTGCTTTCCTATAAACGAGGTTGAGTGCAGCAAGTTCAAACTTTCCTTGTTAATGTAATCTAAAAAGATGCACAACTTAGTAGATTGGCCTCATTTCTAAAGTAGTTTGTTTACAAAACAAACATCTTCATTACCGAACACTATACTATTTGAAATGAGCTAGTTCGGTTCTAGGAATTACTTGCTTTCCTACGAAAAAGGTTGAGTGCAGCAAGTTCAAACTTTCATACTTTGTGAAATCTAACAAGATGTACAAGTTAGTGCATTCGCCTCATTTCTAAAGTAGTTTCTTTAGAAAAGAAACATCTTCAGTACTGAACACTGTACTGTGTGAAATAACGTAAATCGGTTCTAGGAATCAGTTTAATTTCTACGAAGATGGTTGAGTGCAGCAAGTTCAAACTTTCCTTGTTAATGTAATCTCAAAAGTTGCACAACTTAGTAGATTGGCCTCATTTCTAAAGTAGTTTGTTTACAAAACAAACATCTTCATGACCAAACAGTATACTATGTGAAATGAGGTAGTTCGGTCTAGGAATCACTTCCTTTCCTACGAAGAAGGTTGAGTGCAGAAGGTCAAAGTTTCCTCGTTTGTGTAATCTAACAAGACGTACAAGTTAGTGGATTCACGTCGTTTCTAAAGTGGTTTCTTTAGAAAACAAACATCTTCAGTACTGAACACTGTACTGTGTGAAATAAGTTAATTCTTTTCTAGGAATCAGTTTCCTTTCTACGAAGATGGTTGAGTGCCGCAAGTTCAAACTTTCTTTGTTAATGTAATCTAAAAAGATGGCCACTTTAGCAGATTCACCTCATTTGTAAAATAGTTTGTTGAGAAAATTAACATCTTTATTGCCGAACATTGTACTGTGTGAAATAAGCTCATTCGGTTCTATGAATCACTTGCTTTCCTACAAAGAAGGTTGAGTGCAGCAAGTTCAAACTTTCCTTGTTAATGTAATCTAAAAAGATGCACAACTTAGTAGATTGGCCTCATTTCTAAAGTAGTTTCTTTAGAAAAGAAATATCTTCAGAACTGAACACTGTACATTGTGAAATAAGTTAATTTGCTTCTAAGAATCAGTTTAATTTCTATGAAGAAGGTTGAGTGCAGCAAGTTCAAACTTTCCTTGTTAATGTAATCTAAAAAGATGGCCAAGTTAGAAGATTCGCCTCATCTGTAAAGTACTTTGTTGATAAAACAAACATCTTCATTGCCAAACTTTATACTGTGTGAAATAAGCTCATTCTGTTCTAGGAATCAGTTGCTTTCCTACAAAGAAGGTTGAGTGCAGCAAGTTCAAACTTTCCTTGTAATGTAATCTAAAAAGATGCACGACTTAGTAGATTGGCTTCATTTCTAAAGTAGTTTGTTTATAAAACAAACATCTTCATTACTGAACACTGTACTATGTGAAATAAGCTAGTTCCGTTCTAGGAATCACTTGCTTTCCTACGAAGAAGGTTGAGTGCAGCAAGTTCAAACTTTCCTAGTTTGTGTAATCTAACAAGATGTACAAGTTAGTGGAATCGCCTCATTTCTACAGTAGTTTCTTTAGAAAAGAAACATCTTCAGTACCAAACACTGTACTGTGTGAAATAAGGTAATTCGGTTCTAGGAATCAGTTTAATTTCTATGAAGACGGTTGAGTGCAGCAAGTTCAAACTTTCCTTGTTAATGTAATCTAAAAAGATGGCCAAGTTAGTAGATTCGCCTCATTTGTAAAGTAGTTTCTTGAGAAAACAAACATCTTCATTGCCAAACATTGTACTGTGTGAAATAAGCTCATTCGGTTCTAGGAGTCAGTTACTTTCCTACAAAGAAAGTTGAGTGCAGCAAGTTCAAACTTTCCTTGTTAATGTAATCTAAAAAGATGCACAACTTAGTAGATTGGTCTCATTTCTAAAGTAGTTTGTTTAGAAAACAAACATCTTCATTTCTGAACACTGTACTATGTGAAATAAGCTAGTTCCGTTCTAGGAATCACTTGATATTCTACGAAGAAGGTTGAGTGCAGCAAGTTCAAACTTTCCTAGTTTGTATAATCTAACAAGATGTACAAGTTAGTGGATTCGCCTCATTTCTAAAGTAGTTTCTTTACAAAAGAAACATCTTCAGTACCGAACACTGTACTTTGTGAAATAAGTGAATTCACTTCTAGGAATCAGTTTAATTTCTATGAAGATGGTTGAGTGCAGCAAATACAAACTTTCCTTGTTAATGTAATCGACAAAGATGGCCAAGTTAGTAGATTCATCTCATTTGTAAAGTAGTTTGTTGAGAAAACAAACATCTTCATTTCCAACCATTGTACTGTGTGAAATAAGCTCATTCGGTTCTAGGAATCAGTTGCTTTCCTATAAAGAAGGTTGAGTGCAGCAAGTTCAAAATTTCCTTGTTAATGTAATCTGAAAAGATGCACAACTTAGTAGATTGGCCTCATTTCTAAAGTAGTTTGTTTAGCAAACAAACATCTTCATTACCGAATACTGTACTATGTGAAATGAGCTAGTTCGATTTTAGGAATCACTTGCTTTCCTACAAAGAATGTTGAGTGCAGCAAGTTCAAACTTTCCTAGTTTGTGTAATCTAACAAGATGTACTAGTTAGTGGTTTCAAGTCGTTTCTAAAGTGGTTTCTTTAGAAAACAAAAATCTTCAGTACTGAGCACTGTACTGTGAGAAATAAGTTAATTCGGTTCTAGGAATCAGTTTCGTTTCTACGAAGATGGTTGAGTGCAGCAAGTTCAAACTTTCCTTCTTAATGTAATCTAAAAAGATGGCCAAGTTAGCAGATTCACCTCATTTGTAAGGTAGTTTGTTGAGAAAATTAACATCTTTATTGCCGAACATTGTACTGTGTGAAATAAGCTCATTCGGTTCTAGGAATCAGTTGCTTTCCTACAAAGAAGGTTGAGTGCAGCAAGTTCAAACTTTCCTTGTTAATGTAATCTAAAAAGATGCACAACTTAGTAGATTGGCCTCATTTCTAAAGTAGTTTCTTTAGAAAAGAAACATCTTCTCTACTGAACACTGTACTGTGTGAAATGAGTTAATTCGCTTCTAGGAATCAGTTTAATTTCTACGAAGATGGTTGAGTGCAGCAAGTTCAAACTTTCCTAGTTTGTGTAATCTAACAAGATGTACAAGTTAGTGGATTCGCCTCATTTCTAAAGTAGTTTCTTTAGAAAAGAAACATCTTCAGTACCGAACACTGTACTGTGTGAAATAAGTGAATTCGCTTCTAGGAATCAGTTTAATTTCTCCGAAGATGGTTGAGTGCGGCAAGTTCAAACTTTCCTTGTTAATGTAATCTAAAAAGATTGCCAAGTTAGTAGATTCGCCTGATTTGTAAAGTAGTTTGTTGAAAAAACAAACATCTTCATTGCCAAACATTGTACTGTGTGAAATAAGCTCATTCAATTCTAGGAATCAGTTGCTTTCCTATAAAGAAGGTTGAGTGCAGCAAGTTCAAACTTTCCTTGTTAATGTAATCTGAAAAGGTGCACAATTTAGTAGATTGGCCTCATTTCTAAAGTAGTTTGTTTACAAAACAAACATCTTCATTACCGAACACTATACTATGTGAAATGAGCTAGTTTGGTTCTAGGAATCACTTGCTTTCCTACGAAGAAGGTTGAGTGCAGCAAGTTCAAACTTTTCTAGTTTGTGTAATCTAACAAGATGTACAAGTTAGTGCATTCGCCTCATTTCTAAGGTAGTTTCTTGAGAAAAGAAACATCTTCAGTACTGAACACTGTACTGTGTGAAAAAAGGTAAATCGGTTCTAGGAATCAGTTTAATTTCTTAGAAGATGGTTGAGTGCAGCAAGTTCAAACTTCCCTTGTTAATGTAATCTAAAAAGATGCACAACTTAGTAGATTGGCCTCATTTCTAAAGTAGTTTGTTTAGAAAACAAACATCTTCATTACCGAACACTATACTATGTGAAATGAGCTAGTTCGGTTCTAGGAATCACTTGCTTTCCTACGAAGGAGGATGAGTGCAGCAAGTACAAACTTTCCTCCTTTGTGTAATCTAACAAGATGTAAAAGTTAGTGGATTCGCGTCATTTCTAAAGTGGTTTCTTTAGAAAACAAACATCTTCAGTACCGAACACTGTACTGTGTGAAATAACTTAATTCGCTTCTAGGAATCAGTTTAATTTCTACGAAGAAGGTTGAGTGCAGCAAGTTCAAACTTTCCTTGTTAATGTAATCTAAAAAGATGGCCAAGTTAGAAAGTTCGCCTCATTTGTAAAGTACTTTGTTGTGATAACAAACATCTTCATTGCCGAACATTGTACTGTGTGAAATAAGCTCATTCGGTTCTAGGAATCAGTTGCTTTCCTACAAACAAGGTTGAGTGCAGCAAGTTCAAACTTTCCTAGTTTTTGTAATCTAACAAGATGTACAAGTTAGTGGATTCGCCTCATTTCTAGAGTACTTTCTTCAGAAAAGAAACATCTTCAGTACCGAATACTGTACTGTGTGAAATAAGTTAATTCGCTTCTAGGAATCAGTTTAATTTCTACGAAGAAGGTTGAGTGCAGCAAGTTCAAACTTTCCTAGTTTGTGTATTCTAACAAGATGTACAAGTTAGTGGATTCGCCTCATTTATAAAGTACTTTCTTTAGAAAAGAAACATCTTCAGTACCGAACACTTTTCTGTGTGAAATAAGTGAATTCGCTTCTAGGAATCAGTTTAATTTCTACGAAGATGGTTGAGTGCAGCAAGTTCAAACTTTCCTTGTTAATGTAATCTAAAAAGATGCACAATTTAGTAGATTGGCCTCATTTCTAAAGTAGTTTCTTGAGAAAAGAAACATCTTCAGTACCGAACACTGTACTGTGTGAAATGAGTTAATTCGCTTCTAGGAATCAGTTTAATTTCTATGAAGATGGTTGAGTGCAGCAAGTTCAAACTTTCCTTGTTAATGAAATCTAAAAAGATGCACAACTTAGTAGATTAGCCTCATTTCTAGAGTACTTTCTTTAGAAAAGAAACATCTTCAGTACCGAACACTGTACTGTGTGAAATAAGTTAATTCGGTTCTAGGAATCAGTTTCCTTTCTACGAAGATGGTTGAGTTTAGCAAGTTCAAACTTTCCTTGTTAATGTTGTTGGGCCCTGCCTGGTGTGAAGCCAAGTGGTTAGCCCAGCCAATCTTGGCCTACTCCCGTTAAGGCCTAGTCGAGCCTGAGTACCTGCCCTTGACTCAGCACCTAAGCTGAAACTGCCTCCACCCAGCTGCTGCTGACGTGATGAAATATTGTTGGCCCTTACACCTTTCTCTCATCCCCTCTTCCCACTCCCTTCCTCAAAGTATATTGGCCCTTATACCTTTCTCTCATCCCCTCTTCCCACCCCTTCCTCAAAGCATATAAATATCTCTCCCTGACAATAAACGACGAGTTTCGCCTTAGACGTATCTCCGTGACTCAATGTGGTTTTTCTCCCGGTGTTTTAGTGGGGAGGGGTTTGAGTCGCCGACACCCGCCTTCTCGCTCAGCCTCAAGAGAAACGGCTGGCCCGGCTCTCTCTCTTTTTTCTACCTGCCAGTGGTGAGGGAAAAAGCCCGGCATTTTGGCGCCCAACGTGGGGCACAACAACCACTGCCCCATGTGAGGACGTATGAAGATTCAAAACGGACTACGGACTGCCGACGCGTGGCGAAGGAAAAATTCAAAATTAAGCTGACGAACTAATCGGACTGCTGACGGGTGTATCCTCATAAGTTATGAGGTAATCTTCATATTTAATATTCTAACGTTTACTTCTATAATCTGTGCTTACTTCAACTTCCTTTCTCTTTCCTTCCATTTCCGGTTTGCCGCCATTTCTAAACGGGTACATTCATGGCGGACACACCACGTGGACAGACCTAGAGGAGACTTTAAATGTTTTGCGTCCTCATTTAAATAAAGACTCCGTCCCAAACTTCAACATCTCTTGTTCTTTTCTCTTTCCTCTCATTTTTGGGTTTCCAACAGACCGCTTCTGCGGTGCCGCCATTTTTGTCCTGCCCCATTTGAATGGGGGCGCCATCTTAGAAGCACCACGTGGGCAGACCTAAAAACAAAACTCACCACGTGGGTAGAGACTCACCACGTGGACAAACTTAATAAGAAACTCACCACGTGGGTAGACCTAAAAAAAAACTCACCACGTGGACAAACCTAGAGGAGGCTCACCACATGGGCAAACCTGGAGAACTCTCAAAATGTCCTGCCCCCTCATTGGAGTGGGGGCGCCATCTTAGAAAAATTCTACAACATGATTAGCTATTTTTGGGACTTTATGCTTATGTTGTACTCATATATATTACTATTGCCCTACTCCTCCTACAGTGTGGCTCTTGGGACAAAACTTTTGTTTTAGCCCCATGGATTAATTCAGTCCTCCTTGCCTTAATTGCCAACCTTAAAGGCTCTTCCAGGGAAAAGTTCATTTTTGCCCTTAAAAACTGTAAGAAAAAACTAAAACTAACTTTTAAAATCTCCTTTCTCCCAAGGCCGCCACCCAAGCCGCCACCCGGCAGCTATCTTTTCAGCTCTTTTCAGCCCCTAACTACTGCCTAAGGCAAATGTGCTCAAACCCCTGATGGAGGACAGCTCCTCCATGTAGCTTTCTATGAATGTAAACTGTGATCAAATACAAACCGAGGTTAACTTTCCTCACAGGCGTAAACACAAGTCACTGGTCCACAAAACAAAACTTGCGCGCTTTAAGCAGAGGGACAACAGCCAGGCTCTGCCGACATCCCTGAGGGAAGCGGGCCGACCAAGTGGGATGGTCCTAAGCGGCTCCAGCCCGGGCCCAAGCACTGCGCCGAGCCTCACTGGCTGCGCCTTGCCCGCACCTCCAGGTGTCACTTTTGGTCACTTTTGTCAAAAAAAAAAAAAAAAGGCCAACCAAACAACAAAAAGAGGCAGATGGGCGGACTCTAACTTGCTTTAAAAATATCTTAGGAACGGGCGGGCGGTCCACCATGAGGCCATGAGGCGAGCCGCTGCCGTCTCCGCCCCTTTGCCTCTAGACGCTCCTCTATGCTCTTAACTAAGTGTCCCACAGGGCCCAAAGTATTTACTTTTAAAAATTAAAAAACAGCTGGAGACATTCATATTGCCCTGCTAGAGGTAAAAATCCTATTTTTCAAGTCTATATGGCTATATCCTACACACCATTGTCCCACCCTTCGCTGCCTTCCCATTAACATAAAGATAAAGAGATGGCTTAATTGTTAAACATTTGCCTGTAGAGCCTAAGGACCCTGATTCGAGGCTCAATTCTCCAGTACCCATGTAAACAGTGGCTAGAGGCCTGGCACGCCCATTTTTCTCTCTCTCTCTCTCTGCCCCCTAACTCAATTCATAAAATATAAGACTAAGCCCAACTAACTCAATTGGTAATACAATGTTAGCCTGGGATTAAAGTTTTCCCTGACAACTCTGCCCAACTGGAGGGACAAAATTAAAAACCTAAAGACTATCAGTCTCTGGTTACTACAAAAATTTAATGACGGCTAATGGTGGTTAAATTTAAATTGTTTTCTCTCTCCTTACTATGCCTTATACCAAGTATTATTGTTACTGTTATTATAAATCTATTAAAAGCCAGGGACAAAATGTAATAATTTAAATATATGTCCCCCAATATATTCAATATTTTATTAACTTATAGTTTACATCTACAATCACCTTACTAAAGACAATGTCACTGGGGGCCAATTTTAAGGTGTAATAATGGTTTAAAATTCCATTATAAAAATATACAAAATGTGCCTAACAAAAATTCCTAAAGCTTACTGTGACTTAACTACAATAATTTTACTATATGTACTATATATCAAATTAATTTCTTTTTCTCTCTTTCATGGCTCTACAAAGACAGGCCAACGTCTGCCAGTATGGAACTTCCCCTAGATCTATAAGTTTCAACATCATAAAAAACTGCTAGCTGTCAGCCCTGGATTAACCTTAACAATACATGTCTCATATCTTTTCTTCCTTGATTAACCATCCTAATGTTTTATTATTATTTTAGGTCATTCCAACCCATCTGATCTCCAAGATGCCTTGCCATTTTACAGGTGTCTCCAAAAAGATTCAAACTGCCTCTCCTTCAAGATTTTGGGCTCCAGGTTATTCCTTAATACTGTCTCTCCTGTCAAACCCCAACTCCATATTCAAAAATTCTATACTTTGCCTCAACTCCAAAAGGTGCTGGGAGAAATTAATTGGATGAGGCCCTGGCTACCCATAACTACTGAGGAACTGTCCCCTTTATTTGACCTCTTAAAGGGTCTTACTCTTTCCTCTCAGATAACCTTGCCCCCTCGTCATGAACAAATTCTACATAAGGTACAACGGGCCATTGATGCTGCTGTCCTAAAGAGGTTTGATCCTAACTTACCTATCTCCCTCTGTATTTTCTCTGGGGAAACATTATGCACTGCGCTGTTGGCCCAGGAAGGAGAACCCATCCAATGGATTCACCTCTCCCTTGGTGGAGTCCCCAGAGTTTACTCTATAACTAACCAGATTACAGACTGCATTATAAAGGGCAGGGACACCTCTGTCCAATTGTTTGGCACGGAGCCTCATGTCATTGTCACCCCCTTTAAGGTAACAGACTTCACTTGGCTTCAGAGAAATAACAACAGGGTTGCTATTGCCCTTGAGGGGTTTCTGGGTATAATTGATTGTCACTATGGTCCTTATAAATGGATGAGCTCCTTCTCTAGGTTGGAATGGAGACCCCAGACTTTTTTTTTATCTAAACCCAACCCTGATTTTCTTACATCGTATTCACTGATGGGGGCGCTTGGGAGCTTCCCTAGTTGTTTACCCTCCCTAAGGAGGGGAGAAAAGTCTATACCCATAAAGTCTATCTCCCATGAGGTCACAGGATCAGCACATGCTGGGAAAAAAACTAAACATACTATTAGCCATATACTTCAATGCTTTGCCACCCTTGGATTACCAGATCAAATCAAAACCGATAATGGTCCCTGCTTTGTAAACAAAACTTTTATAGATTTCCTCCAAACCTGGAAAATCTCACTTTCCACAGGCATCCCATATAACCAGCAGGCCAGGCCATCGTGAAAAGATATCATCAAACTCTCAAATCTCAATTACAAAAACAAAAGGGGGAATCTCTACCCCCACATGACCAACTAAAAAAGGCATTATTAACCCTAAATATTTTAAATTTTTCTAAAGAAGATAGACACTTGTCCCCTTTTCAAAAACATTGGACCTCAGCTGTCACCTACAGCTCCATCTGGGTCAAATGGAGGGACCCATTAACTGGGGCCTGGAGGGGACCAGACCCCCTCCTCACAGCAGGGAGAGGATTTGGATGTGTCTTTCCTCAAGAGGAAAAAAGACCTATTTGGGTACCGGCAAGAGACTTAAAATATTTACCCCAACAAGGGGATGATAATAATCAATTTTCCAGGGAGTGTCACACCCCTGAGAGAACTATGCCTCTGTTTCTTCCCAGGAACAACTGAAGGTGTGGATGCTACTAGACCTGAATGAAGCCAGAAAAGCTCCAGAAAGATTTACAGAAGAGGAGTCGGGACTCCTAAGACAACCTGCTGTAGACGAACTTACATGGCTTTTTATCCCACCTTCTCCCTCCCCTTGGACCCCTCCTTCTTCTTGCTCTATACCCTACCTTCTCCCTCCCCTTTGAACCCCTCCTTCTTCTTATCCTCACTCTCAGGCCCTGTGTAATTAATAAGATTACACAATTCATTCACCAACAGCTTGAAGCAATTAAACTTCATCAGGCCAAGGCACCACAGGTTTATGACTCAAAGACAATGGCTTTTCCACTTACTGGCTATCCACCTAACATCCCTCCCCCGCCCTCCATCGAACCAATGACGGGTAAGTTCTCAGACAGGCTGAGACAACCTAAGACAGGGCGTGGAGTGGTCAACGGGCTAGAGGCATAGTGCCCAGAGACGGGTAAGGTTCCCAGAGGGGAACAACCTAGGACAGGGACTATGCCATCCACCGTTCTTACAAAAACAAAAGGGGGAGATGTTGGGCCCTGCCTGGTGTGAAGCCAAGTGGTTAGCCCAGCCAATCTTGGCCTACTCCCGGTAAGGCCTAGTCGAGCCTGAGTACCTGCCCTTGACTCAGCAACTAAGCTGAAACTGCCTCCACCCAGCTGCTGCTGACGTGATGAAATACTGTTGGCCCTTACACCTTTCTCTCATCCCCTCTTCCCACCCCCTTCCTCAAAGTATATTGGCCCTTATACCTTTCTCTCATCCCCTCTTCCCACCCCCTTCCTCAAAGTATATTGGCCCTTATACCTTTCTCTCATCCCCTCTTCCCACCCCCTTCCTCAAAGCACATAAATATCTCTCCCCTGACAATAAAAGACGAGTTTCGCCTTAGATGTATCTCCGCGACTCAATGTGGTTTTTCTCCCCGGTGTTTTAGTGGGGGGAGGGGTTTGAGTCGCCGACACCCGCCTTCTCGCTCAGCCTCAAGAGAAACGGCTGGCCCGGCTCTCTCTCTCTTTTGCTCTACCTGCCAGTGGTGAGGGAAAAAAGCCCCGACAAATGTAATCTAAAAAGATGTCCAAGTTAGTAGATTCTCCTCATTTCTAGAGTAGTTTCTTTACAAAACAAACCTAAATTGCCAAACTTTGTACTGTGTGAAATGAGCTAATTCGGTTCTCGGAATCAGTTTACTTTCTACGAAGATGGTTGAGTTTAGCAAGTTCAAACTTTCCTTGTTAATGTGCTCTAAAAAGATGTGCAAGTTAGTAGATTTGCCTCATTGGTAAAGTAGTTTGTTGAGAAAACAAACGTCTTCATTGCCAAACATTGTACTGTGTGTAAAAAGCTAATTCGGTTCTAGAATTCAGCTGCTTTCCTACAAAGAAGGTTGAGTGCAGCCAGTTCAGACTTTCCTTGTTAATGTAATCTAAAAAGATTCACAACGTAGTAGATTGGCCTCATTTCTAAAGTAGTTTCTTTAGAAAAGAAACATCTTCAGTACCGAACACTGTACTGTGTGAAATAAGGTAATTCGGTTCTAGGAATCAGTTTAATTTCAATGAAGATGGTTGAGTGCAGCAAGTTCAAACTTTCCTTGTTAATGTAATCTAAAAAGATGCACAACATAGAAGATTGGCCTCATTTCTAAAGTAGTTTGTTTACAAAACAAACATCTTCATTACCGAACACTGTGCTATGTGAAATGAGCTAGTTCAGTTCTAGGAATCACTTGCTTTCCTACGAAGAAGGTTGAGTGCAGCAAGTTCAAACTTTCATCGTTTATGTAATCTAACAAGATGTACAACTTAGTGGATTCGCGTCATTTCTAAAGTGGTTTCTTTAGAAAACAAACATCTTCAGTACTGAACACTGTACTGTGTGAAATAAGTTAATTCGGTTCTAGGAATCAGTTTCTTTTCTACGAAGATGGTTGAGTGCAGCAAGTTCAAACTTTTCTTGTTAATGTAATCTAAAAAGATGGCCAAGTTCGCAGAGTCACCTCATTTGCAAAGTAGATTGTTGAGAAAATTAACATCTTTATTGCCGAACATTGTACTGTGTGAAATAAGCTCATTCGGTTCTAGGAATCACTTGCTTTCCTACAAAGAAGGTTGAGTGCAGCAAGTTCAAACTTTCTTTGTTAATGTAATCTAAAAAGATGCACAACTTATTAGACTGGCCTCATTTCTAAAGTAGTTTCTTTAGAAAAGAAACATCTTCAGTACCGAACACTGTACTGTGTGAAATAAGTGAATTCGCTTGTAGGAATCAGTTTAATTTCTACGAAGATGGTTGAGTGCACCAAGTTCAAACTTTCCTTGTTAATGTAATCTCAAAAGATGGCCAAGTAAGAAGATTCGCCTAATTTGTAAAGTTCTTTGTTGAGGAAACAAACATCTTCATTGCCGAACATTGTACTGTGTGAAATAAGCTCATTCGGTTCTAGGAATCAGTTGTTTTCCTACAAAGAAGGTTGAGTGCAGCAAGTTAAAAGTTTCCTTGTTAATGTAATCTGAAAAGTTGCACAACTTAGTATATTGGCCTCATTTCTAAAGTAGTTTGTTTAGCAAACAAACATCTTCATTACCGAACACTATAGTATGTGAAATGAGCTAGTTCGGTTCTAGGAATCACGTACTTTCCTTCGAAGAAGGTTGAGTGCAGCAAGTACAAACTGTCCTCGTTTGTGTAATCTAACAAGATTTACAAGTTAGTGGATTTGCGTCGTTTCTAAAGTGGTTTCCTTATAAAACAAACATCTTCTGTAGTGAACACTGTAGTGTGTGAAATAAGTTAATTTGGTTCTAGGAATCAGGTTCCTTTCTACGAAGATGGTTGAACGCAGCAAGTTCAAACTTTCCTTGTTAATGTAATCTAAAAAGATGGCCAAGTTAGCAGAGTCACCTCATTTGTAAAGTAGTTTGTTGAGAAAATTAACATCTTTATTGCCAAACATTGTACTGTGTGAAATAAGCTCATTCGGTTCTAGGAATCACTTGCTTACCTACAAAGAAGGTTGAGTGCAGCAAGTTCAAACTTTCCTTATTAATATAATCTGAAAAGATGCACAACTTAGTAGATTGGCCTCATTTCTAAAGTAGTTTGTTTACAAAACAAACATCTTCATTAGTGAACACTGTACTATGTGAAATGAGCTAGTTCGAATCTAGGAATCACTTGCTTTCCTACGAAGAAGGTTGAGTGCAGCAAGTTCAAACTTTCCTTGTTAATGTAATCTAAAAAGATGCACAACTTAGTAGATTGGCCTCATTTCTAAAGTAGTTTCTTGAGAAAAGAAACATCTTCAGTACCGAACACTGAACTGTGTGAAATGAGTTAATTCGCTTCTAGAAATCAGTTTAATTTCTACGAAGATGGTTGAGTGCAGCAAGTTCAAACTTTCCTTGTTAATGGAATCTAAAAAGATGCACAAATTAGTAGATTAGCCTCATTTCTTGAGTACTTTCTTTAGAAAAGAAACATCTTCAGTACCGAACACTGTACTGGGTGAAATAAGTTAATTCGGTTCTAGGAATCAGTTTCCTTTCTACGAAGATGGTTGAGTTTAGCAAGTTCAAACTTTCCTTGTTAATGTAATCTAAAAAGATGTCCAAGTTAGTATATTCGCCTCATTTTTAAAGTAGTTTCTTCACAAAACAAACCTAAATTGCCAAACTTTGTACTGTGTGAAATGAGCTAATTTGGTTCTAGGAATCAGTTTAATTTCTACGAAGATGGTTGAGTTTAGCAAGTTCAAACTTTCCTTGTTAATGTGCTCTAAAAAGATGTCCAAGTTAGTAGATTTGCCTCATTGGTAAAGTAGTTTGTTGAGAAAGCAAACGTCTTCATTGCCGAACATTGTACTGTGTGTAAAAAGCTAATTGGGTTCCAGAATTCAGTTGCTTTCCTACAAAGAAGGTTTAGTGCAGCCAGTTCAAACTTTCCTTGTTAATGTAATCTAAAAATATGCACAACGTAGTAGATTGGCCTCATTTCTAAAGTAGTTTCTTTAGAAAAGAAACATCTTCAGTACCGAACACTGTACTGTGTGAAATAAGTTAATTCGCTTCTAAGAATCAGTTTAATTTCTAGGAAGAAGGTTCAGTGCAGCAAGTTCAAACTTTCCTTGTTAATGTAATCTAAAAAGATGCACAACGTAGTAGATTGGCCTCATTTCTAAAGTAGTTTCTTTAGAAAAGAAAGATCTTCAGTACCGAACACTGTACTGTGTGAAATAAGTTAATTCGCTTCTAAGAATCAGTTTAATTTCTAGGAAGAAGGTTCCGTGCAGCAAGTTCAAACCTTCCTAGTTTGTGTAATCTAACAAGATATACAAGTTAGTGCATTTGCCTCATTTCTAAAGCAGTTTCTTTAGAAAAGAAACATCTTCAGTACCAAACACTGTACTGTGTGTAATAAGTGAATTCGCTTCTAGGAATCAGTTCAATTTCTACAAAGATGGTTGAGTGTAGCAAATTCAAACTTTCCTTGTTAATGTAATCTAAAAAGATGGCCAAGTTAGAAGACTCGCCTGATTTGTAAAGTACTTTGTTGAGAAAACAAACATCTTCTTTGCCGAACATTGTACTGTGTGAAATAAGCTCAATCGGTTCTAGGAATCAGTTGCTTTCCTACAAAGAAGGTTGAGTGAAGCAAGTTCAAACTTTCCTTGTTAATGTAATCTGAAAAGATGCACAACTTAGTAGATTGGCCTCATTTCTAAAGTAGTTTGTTTACAAAACAAACACCTTCATTACCGAACATTATACTATGTGAAATGAGCTAGTTCGGTTCCAGGAATCACTTGCTTTCCTACGAAGAAGGATGAGTGCAGCAAGTTCAAACTCTCCTCGTTTGTGTAATCTAACAAGATGTACAAGTTAGTGGATTCGACTCGTTTCTAAAGGGTTTCTTTAGAAAACAAACATCTTCAGTACCGAACACTGTACTGTGTGAAATATGTTAATTCGGTTCTAGGAATCACTTTCCTTTCTACGAAGATGGTTGAGTGCAGCAAGTTCAAACTTTCCTTGTTAATGTAATCTAAAAAGATGGCCAAGTTAGCAGAGTCACCTCATTTATAGAATAGTTTGTTGAGAAAACAAACATCTTCATTGCCGAACATTGTACTGTGTAAAATAAGCTCATTCGGTTCTAGGAATCACTTGTTTTCCTACAAAGAAGGTTGAGTGCAGCAAGTTCAAACTTTCCTTGTTAATGTAATCTGAAAAGATGCACAACTTAGTAGATTGGCCTCATTTCTAAAGTAGTTTGTTTACAAAACAAACATCTTCATTACCGAACACTATACTATGTGAAATGAGCCAGTTCGGTTCTAGGAATCACTTGCTTTCCTACGAAGAAGGATGAGTGCACCAAGTTCAAACTTTCCTTGTTTGTGTAATCTAAGAAAATGTACAAGTTAGTGGATTCGCGTCATTTCTAAAGTGGTTTCTTTAGAAAACAAACATCTTAAGTACTGAACATTGTACTGTGTGAAATAAGTTAATTCGGTTCTAGGAATCAGTTTCCTTTCTACGAAGATGGTTGAGTGCAGCAAGTTCAAACTTTCCTTGTTAATGTAATCTGAAAAGATGGCCAATTTAGCAGAGTCACCTCATTTGTAAAATAGTTTGTTGAGAAAATTAACATCTTTATAGCCGAACTTTGTACTGTGTGAAATAAGCTCATTCGGTTCTAGGAATCACTTGCTTTCCTACAAAGAAGGTTGAGTGCAGCAATTTCAAACTTTCCTTGTTAATGTAATCTACAAAGATGGCCAAGTTAGTAGATTTGCCTCATTTGTGAAGTAGTTTGTTGAGAAAACAAACATCTTCATTGCCGAACATTGTACTGTGCGAAAAAAGCTAAATTAGTTCTAGAATTCAGTTGCTTTCCTACAAAGAAGGTTGAGTACAGAAAGTTCAAACTTTCCTTGTTATTGTAATCTAAAAAGATGCACAACTTAGTAGATTGGCCTCATTTCTAAAGTAGTTTCTTTAGAAAAGAAACATCTTCAGTACCGAACACTGTACTTTGTGAAATAAGTTAATTCGCTTCTAGGAATCAGTTTAATTTCTACGAAGAAGTTTGAGTGCAGCAAGTTCAAACTTTCCTTGTTAATATAATCTAAAAAGATGGCCAAGTTAGAAGATTCGCCTCATTTGTAAAGTACTTTGTTGAGGAAACAAACATCTTCATTGCCGAACATTGTACTCTGTGAAATAAGCTCATTCGGTTCTTGATATCAGTTGCTTTCCTACAAAGAAGGTTGAGTGCAGTAAGTTCAAACTTTCCTTGTTAATGTAATCTAAAAAGATGGCCAAGTTAGTAGATTTGCCTCATTTGTAAAGTAGTTTGATGAGAAAAAAAACATCTTCATTGCCGTACATTGTACTGTGTGAAATAAGCTCGTTCGGTTCTACGAATCAGTTGCTTTCCCACAAAGAAGGTTGAGTGCAGCCAGTTCAAACTTTCCTTGTTAATGTAATCTGAAAAGATGCACAATTTAGTAGATTGGCCTCATTTCTAAAGTAGTTTGTTTAGAAAACAAACATCTTCATTACCGAACACTGTACTATGTGAAATGAGCCAGTTCGAATCTAGGAATCACTTGCTTTCCTACGAAGAAGGTTGAGTGCAGCAAGTTCAAACTTTCCTAGTTTGTGTAATCTAACAAGATGTACCATTTAGTGGATTCGCCTTATTTCTAAAGTAGTTTCTTTAGAAAAGAAACATCTTCAGTACCGAACACTGTACTGTGTGAAATAAGTTAATTCGCTTCTAGGAATCAGTTTAATTTCTACGAAGATGGTTGAGTGCAGCAAGTTCAAACTTTCCTTGTTAATGTAATCTAAAAAAGATGGCCAAGTTAGTAGATTCGCCTCATTTGTAAAGTAGTTTGTTGAGAAAACAAACATCTTCATTGCCAACATTGCACTGTGTGAAATAAGCTCATTCGGTTCTAGGAATCAGTTGCTTTGCTACAAAGAAGGTTGAGTGCAGCAAGTTCAAACTTTCCTTGTTAATGTAATCTGATAAGATGCACAACTTAGTAGATTGGCCTCATTTCTAAAGTAGTTTGTTTACAAAACAAACATCTTCATTACCGAACACTGTACTATGTGAAATGAGCTAGTTCGAATCTAGGAATCACTTGCTTTCCTAAGAAGAAGGTTGAGTGCAGAACGTTCAAACTTTCCTAGTTTGTGTAATCTAACAAGATGTACAAGTTAGTGGATTCGCCTCATTTCTAAAGTACTTTCTTTAGAAAAGAAACATCTTTAGTACCGAACACTGTACTGTCTGAAATAAGTGCATTTGCTTCTAGGAATCAGTTTAATTTCTACGAAGATGGTTGAGTGCAGCAATTTCAAACTTTCCTTGTTAATGTAATCTAAAAAGATGGCCAAGTTAGTAGATTCGCCTCATTTGTAAAGAAGTTTGTTGAGAAAATTAACATCTTTATTGCCGAACATTGTACTGTGTGAAATAAGCTCATTGGGTTCTAGGAATCACTTGCTTTCCTACAAAGAAGGTTGAGTGCAGCAAGTTCAAACTTTCCTTGTTAATGGAATCTAAAAAGATGCACAACTTAGTAGATTGGCCTCATTTCTAAAGTAGTTTCTTGAAAAAAAACATCTTCAGTACCGAACACTGTACTGTGTGAAATAAGTTAATTCGGTTCTAGGAATCAGTTTAATTTCTACGAAGATGGTTGAGTGTAGCAAGTTCAAACTTTCCAAGTTTGTGTAATCTAACAAGATGTACAAGTTACTGGATTCACCTCATTTCTAAATTAGTTTCTTTAGAAAACAAACATCTTCAATACCGAACACTGTACTGTTTGAAATAAGTTAATTCGGTTCTAGGAATCAGTTTCCTTTCTACGAACATGGTTGAGTTTAGCAAGTTCAAATTTTCCTTGTTAATGTAATCTAAAAAGATGTCCAAGTTAGTAGATTCCCCTCATTTCTACAGTAGTTTCTTTACAAATCAAACCTAAATTGCCAAACTTTGTACTGTGTGAAATGAGCTAATTCGGTTCTAGGTATCAGTTTACTTTCTACGAAGATGGTTGAGTTTAGCAAGTTCAAACGTTGCTTGTTAATGTGCTCTAAAAACATGTCCAAGTTAGTAGATTTGCCTCATTTGTAAACTAGTTTGTTGAGAAAACAAACGTCTTCCTTGCCGAACATTGTACTGTGTGCAAAAAGCTAATTCGGTTCTAGAATTCAGTTGCTTTCCTACAAAGAAGGTTGAGTGCAGCCAGTTCAAACTTTCCTTGTTAATGTAATCTAAAAAGATGCACAACATAGTAGATTGGCTTCATTTCTAAAGTAGTTTCATTAGAAAAGAAACATCATCAGTACCGAACACTGTACTGTGTGAAATAAGTGAATTCGCATCTAAGAATCAGTTTAAATTCTAGGAAGAAGGTTCAGTGCAGCAAGTGCAAACTTTCCTAGTTTGTGTAATCTAACAAGATGTACAAGTTAGTGCATTCGCCTCATATCAAAGGAGTTTCTTTAGAAAAGAAACATCTTCAGTACCGAACACTGTACTGTGTGAAATAAGGTAATTCGGTTCTAGGAATCAGTTTAATTTCAACAAAGAATGTTGAGTGCAGCAAGTTCAAACTTTCCTTGTTAATGTAATCTAAATAGATGCACAACTTAGTAGATTGGCCTCATTTCTAAAGTAGTTTCTTGAGAAAAGAAATATCTTCATTACCGAACACTGTACTGTGTGAAATAAGTGAATTTGATTCTAGGAATCAGTTTAATTTCTACGAAGAAGGTTGAGTGCAGCAAGTTCAAACTTTCCTTCTTAATATAGTCTAAAAAGATGGCCAAGGCAGTATATTCGCCTCATTTGTAAAGTAGTTTGTTGAGAAAATTAACATCTTTATTGCCGGACATTGTACTGTGTGAAATAAGCTCATTCGGTTCTAGGAATCAGTTGCTTTCCTATAATGAAGGTTGAGTGCAGCAAGTTCAAAGTTTCCTTGTTAATGGAATCTGAAAAGATGCACAACTTACTAGATTGGCCTCATTTCTAAAGTAGTTTGTATACAAAACAAACATCTTCAATACCGAACCCTATACTATGTGAAATGAGCTAGTTTGGTTTCAGGAATCACTTGTTTTCCTACGAAGAAGGATGAGTGCAGCAAGTTCAAACTTTCCTCGTTTTTGTAATCTAACAAGATGTACAAGTTAGTGGATTTGCGTCATTTCTAAAGGGTTTCTTTAGAAAACAAACATCTTCAGTACTGAACACTGTACTGTGTGAAATAAGTTAATTCGGTTCTAGGAATCAGTTTCCTTTCTACGAAGATGGTTGAGTGCAGCAAGTTCAAACTTTCCTTGTTAATGTAATCTAAAAAGATGGCCAATTTAGCAGAGTCACCTCATTTGTAAAATAGTTTGTTGAGAAAATAAACATCTTCATTGCAGAACATTGTACTGTGTGAAATAAGCTCATTCGGTTCTAGGAATCAGTTGCTTTCCTACAAAGAAGGTTGAGTGCAGCAAGTTCAAACTTTCCTTGTTAATGTAATCTGAAAAGATGCACAACTTAGTAGATTGGCCTCGTTTCTAAAGTAGTTTGTTTACAAAACAAACATCTTCATTCCCGAACACTATACTATGTGAAATGAGCCAGTTCGGTTTTAGTAATCACTTGCTTTCCTACGAAGAAGGATGAGTGCAGCAAGTTCAAACTTTCCTCGTTTGTGTAATCTAACAAAATGGACAAGTTAGGGGATTCACGTTATTTCTAAAGTGGTTTCTTTAGAAAACAAACATCTTCAGTACTGAACACTGTACTGTGTGAAATAAGTTAATTCGGTTCTAGGAATCAGTTTCCTTTCTACGAAGATAGTTGAGTGCAGCAAGTTCAAACTTTCCTTGTTAATGTAATCTAAAAAGATGGCCACTTTAGCAGAGTCACCTCATTTGTAAAATAGTTTGTTGAGAAAATTAACAACTTTATTGCCGAACATTGTACTGTGTGAAAAAAGCTAATTCGGTTGGATAATTCAGTTGCTTTCCTACAATGACGGTTGAGTGCAGCAAGTTCAAACTTTCTTTGTTAATGTAATCTAAAAAGATGCAAAACTTAGTAGATTGGCCTCATTTCTAAAGTTGTTTCTTTAGAAAAGAAACATCTTCAGTACCGAACACTGTACTATGTGAAATAAGTTAATTCGCTTTAGGAATCGGTTTAATTACTACGAAGAAGGTTGAGTGCAGCAAATTCAAACTTTCCTCGTTTTTTTTAATCTAACAAGATGTACAATTTAGTTGATTCACGTCATTTCTAAAGTAGTTTCTTTAGAAAACAAACCTTCATTGCCAAACATTGTACTGTGTGAATTGAGCTAATTCGGTTCTAGGAATCAGTTTACTTTCTACGAAGATGGTTGAGTGCAGCAAGTTCAAACTTTCCTCGTTAATGTAATCTAAAAAGATGTCCAAGTTAGTAGATTTGACTCATTTGTAAGGTAGTTTGTTCAGAAAACAAACATCTTCATTGCAGAATATTGTACTGTGTGAAAAAAGTTAATTCGAATGTAGAAATCATTCGCTTTCCTACAAAGACGGTTAAGTGAAGCAATTTCAAACATTCCTTGTTAATATAATGTAAAAAGATGCACAACTTAGTGGATTCGCCTCATTTCTAACGTAATTTCTTTAGAAAAGAAACATCTTCAGTACCGAACACTGTACTGTCTGAAATAAGTTAATTCGCTTCTAGGATTCAGTTTAATTTCTACGAAGATGGTTGAGTGCAGCAAGTTCATACTTTCCTTCTTAATGTAATCTGGAAAGATTGCCAAGTTAGTAGATTCACCTCATTTGTAAAGTAGTTTGTTGAGAAAAGAAACATCTTCATTGCAGAACATTGTACTGTGTGAAAAAAGCTAATTCGGATCTAGAATTTAGATGCTTTCCTACAAAAACGGTTGAGTGCAGCAAGTTCAAACATTCCTTGTTAATGTATTCTAAAAAGGTGCACAATTAGGGGATTCGCCTCATTTCTAAAGTAATTTCTTTAGAAAAGAAACATCTTCAGTACCGAACACTGTACTGTGTGAAATATGGTAATTCGGTTCTAGGAAAACAGTTTAATTTCTACGAAGATGGTTGAGTGCAGCAAGTTGAAATTTCCTTGTTAATGTAATCTAAAAAGATGGCCAAGTTAGTAGATTCACCTCATTTGTAAAGTAGTTTGTTGAGAAAACAAAGATCTTCATTGCCAAACATTGTACTATGTGAAATAATCTCATTCGGTTCTAGGAACCAGTTGCATTCCTACAAAGAAGGTTGAGTGCAGCAAGTTCAAATTTTCCTTGTAAATGTAATCTGAAAGTTGCACAACTTAGTAGATGGGCCTCATTTCTAAAGTAGTTTGTTTAGACAACAAACATCTTCATTACCGAACACTATACTATGTGAAATGAGCTAGTTCAGTTCTAGGAATCACTTGCTTTCTATACAAAGAAGGTTGAGTGCAGCAAGTTCAAAACTTTCCTCGTTTGTGTAATCTAACAAGATTTACAAATTAGTGGATTCACCTCATTTCTAAAGTGGTTTCTATATAAAAGAAACCTCTTCAGTAGTGAACACCGTACTGTGTGAAACAAGTTAATTCAGTTCTAGGAATCAGTTTCCTTTCTACGAAGATGGTTGAGTGCAGCAAGTTCAAACTTTCCTTGTTAATGTAATCTAAAAAGATGGCCAAGTTAGCAGAGTCACCTCATTTGTAAAGTAGTTTGTTGAGAAAATTAACATCTTTATTGCCGAACATTGTACTGTGTGAAATAAGCTCATTCGGTTCTAGGAATCACTTGCTCTCCTACAAAGAAGGTTGTGTGCAGCAAGTTCAAACATTCCTTGTTAATGTAATCTAAAAAGATGCATAAGTTATTAGATTGGCCTCATTTCTAAAGTAGTTTCTTTAGAAAACAAACATCTTCAGTACCGAACACTGTACTGTGTGAAATAAGCTAATTAATTTCTAGGAATCAGTTTAATTTCTACAAAGAAGGTTGAGTGCAGCAAGTTCAAACTTTCCTTGTTAATGTAATCTAAAAAGATGGCCAAGTTAGAAGATTCGCCTGATTTGTAAAGTACTTTGTTTAGAAAACAAACATCTTCATTACTGAACATTGTACTGAGTGAAATAAGCTCATTCGGTTCTAGGAATCAGTTTCCTTTCAACAAAGAAGGTTGAATGCAGCACGTTCAAACTTTCCTTGTTAATGTAATCTTAAAGATGCACAACTTAGATGGCCATTTAGCAGAGAGTCACCTCATTTGTAAAATAGTTTGTTGAGAAAACAAACATCTTCATTGCCGAACATTGTACTGTGTGAAAAAGTTAATTCGGTTCTATAAATCAGTTGCTTTCCTACAAAGACGGTTGAGTGCAGCAAGTTCAAACTTTCCTTGTTAATGTAATCTAAAAGATGCAAAACTTAGTAGATTGGCCTCATTTCTAAAGTTGTTTCTTTAGAAAAAATGAAACATCTTCATTGCCGAACACTGTACTATGTGAAATAAGTTAATTCGCTTTTCTAGGAATCAGTTTTAATTACTACAAAGAAGGTTGAGTGCAGCAAATTCAAACTTTCCTCGTTTTTTTAATCTAACAAGATGTACAAACTTAGTTGATTCACGTCATTTCTAAAGTAGTTTCTTTAGAAAACAAACATCTTCATTACCAACATTGTACTGTGTGAAATAAGCTAATTCGGTTCTAGGAATCAGTTTACTTTCTACGAAGATGGTTGAGTGCAGCAAGTTCAAACTTTCCTCGTTAATGTAATCTAAAAATGTGCCAAGTTAGTAGATTTGACTCATTTGTAAAATAGTTTGTTCAGAAAACAAACATCTTCATTGCAGAATATTGTACTGTGTGAAAAAGTTAATTCGGTTCTAGGAATCATTTGCTTTCCTACAAAGACGGTTGAGTGCAGCAAGTTCAAACATTCCTTGTTAATATAATCTAAAAGATGCACAACTTAGTGGATTCGCCTCATTTCTAAAGTAATTTCTTTAGAAAAGAAACATCTTCAGTACCCGAACACTGTACTGTGTGAAATAAGTTAATTCGCCTCTAGGAATCAGTTTAATTTCTACAAAGATGGTTGAGTGCAGCAAGTTCAAACTTTCCTTCTTAATGTAATCTGGAAAGATGGCCAAGTTAGTAGATTCACCTCATTTGTAAAGTAGTTTGTTGAGAAAACAAACATCTTCATTGCAGAACATTGTACTGTGTGAAAAAGCTAATTCGGTTCTAGAATTTAGATGCTTTCCTACAAAAACGGTTGAGTGCAGCAAGTTCAAACATTCCTTGTTAATGTAATCTAAAAAGATGCACAATTAGTAAGATTGGCCTCATTTCTAAAGTAATTTCTTTAGAAAACAAACATCTTCAGTACCAACACTGTACTGTGTGAAATAAGTTAATTCGGTTCTAGGAATCAGTTTAATTTCTACGAAGATGGTTGAGTGCAGCAAGTTCAAACTTTCCTTGTTAATGTAATCTAAAAAGATGGCCAAGTTAGTAGATTCACCTCATTTCTAAAGTAGTTTCTTTAGAAAACAAACATCTTCATTGCCAAACATTGTACTGTGTGAAATAATCTCATTCGGTTCTAGGAACCAGTTTAATTTCCTACAAAGAAGGTTGAGTGCAGCAAGTTCAAATTTTCCTTGTTAATGTAATCTGAAAGATGCACAACTTAGTAGATGGGCCTCATTTCTAAAGTAGTTTGTTTAGAAAACAAACATCTTCATTACCGAACACTGTACTATGTGAAATGAGCTAGTTCAGTTCTAGGAATCACTTGCTTTCCTACAAAGAAGGTTGAGTGCAGCAAGTTCAAACTTTCCTTGTTTGTGTAATCTAACAAGATTTACAAATTAGTGGATTCGCCTCATTTCTAAAGTGGTTTCTTATAAAAGAAACATCTTCAGTAGTGAACACTGTACTGTGTGAAATAAGTTAATTCAGTTTCTAGGAATCAGTTTCCTTTCTACAAAGATGGTTGAGTGCAGCAAGTTCAAACTTTCCTTGTTAATGTAATCTAAAAGATGGCCAAGTTAGCAGATTCACCTCATTTGTAAAGTAGTTTGTTGAGAAAAAAAAACATCTTTATTGCCAAACATTGTACTGTGTGAAATAAGCTCATTCGGGTTCTAGGAATCAGATGCTTTCCTACAAAGAAGGTTGTGTGCAGCAAGTTCAAACATTCCTTGTTAATGTAATCTAAAAAGATGCATAAGTTATTAGATTGGCCTCATTTCTAAAGTAGTTTCTTTAGAAAAGAAACATCTTCAGTACCAACACTGTACTGTGTGAAATAAGTTAATTAAGCTTCTAGGAATCAGTTTAATTTCTACGAAGAAGGTTGAGTGCAGCAAGTTCAAACTTTCCTTGTTAATGTAATCTAAAAAGATGGCCAAGTTAGAAGATTCGCCTGATTTGTAAAGTACTTTGTTGAGAAAACAAACATCTTCATTGCCAAACATTGTACTGTGTGAAATAAGCTCATTCGGTTCTAGGAATCAGTTGCGTTCCAACAAAGAAGGTTGAGTGCAGCAAGTTCAAACTTTCCTTGTTAATGTAATCTTAAAGATGCACAACTTAGTAGATTGGCCTCATTTCTAAAGTAATTTCTTTAGAAAACAAACATCTTCAGTACCGAACACTGTACTGTGTGAAATAAGTTAATTCGGTTCTAGGAATCAGTTTCTTTCCTACGAAGATGGTTGAGTGCAACAAGTTCAAACTTTCCTTGTTAATGTAATCTAAAAAGATGGCCAAGTTAGTGGATTCACCTCATTTCTAAAGTACTTTGTTGAGAAAACAAACATCTTCATTGCCAAACATTGTACTGTGTGAAATAAGCTCATTCGGTTCTAGGAAATAGTTGCTTTCCTACAAAGAAGGTTGAGTGCAGCAAGTTCAAACTTTCCTTTTTAATGTAATCTAGAAAAGATGCACAACTTAGTAGATTGGCCTCATTTCTAAAGTAGTTTGTTTAGAAAACAAACATCTTCATTATCGAACATTGTACTATGTGAAATGAGCTAGTTCGGTTCTAGGAATAACTTGCTTTCCTACGAAGAAGGTTGAGTGCAGCAAGTTCAAACTTTCCTCCTTTGTGTAATCTAACAAGATTTACAAGTTAGTGGATTCGCCTCATTTCTAAAGTAGTTTCTTTATAAAACAAACATCTTCAGTACTGAACACTGTACTGTGTGAAATAATTTAATTCGGTTCTAGGAATCAGTTTCCTTTCTAAGAAGATGGTTGAGTGCAGCAAGTTCAAACTTTCCTTGTTAATGTAATCTAAAGAGATGGCCAAGTTAGGAGATTCACCTCATTTGTAAAGTAGTTTGTTGAGAAAATTAACATCTTTATTGCCGAACATTGTACTGTGTGAAATAAGCTCATTCGGTTTTAGGAATCACTTGCTTTCCTACAAAGAAGGATGAGTGCAGCAAGTTCAAACTTTCCTTGTTAATGTAATCTAAAAAGATGCACAACTTAGTAGATTGGCCTCATTTCTAAAGCTAGTTTCTTTAGAAAAAAACATCTTCAGTACCGAACACTGTACTGTGTGAAATAAGGTAATTCGTTTCTAGGAATCAGTTTAACTTCTACGAAGAAGGTTGAGTGCAGCAAGTTCAAACTTTCCTTGTTAATGTAATCTAAAAATATGGCCAAGTTAGAAGATTCACGTGATTTGTAAAGTACTTTGTTAAGAAAACAAACATCTTCATTACCGAACACTGTAATATGTGAAATAAGCTAGTTCCGTTCTAGGAATCACTTGCTTTTCTACAAAGAAGGTTGAGTGCAACAAGTTCAAACTTTCCTAGTTTGTGTAATCTAACAAGATGTACAAGTTAGTGGATTCACCTCATTTTTAAAGTAGTTTCTTTAGAAAAGAAACATCTTCAGTACCGAACACTGTACTGTGGGAAATAAGTGAATTAAGCTTCTAGGAATCAGTTTAATTTCTACAAAGATGGTTGAGTGCAGCAAGTTCAAACTCCTTTTTAATGTAATCTAAAACGATGGCCAAGTTAGTAGATTCACCTCATTTGTAAAGTAGTTTGTTGAGAAAACAAACATCTTCATTTCAAACATTGTACTGTGTGAAATAAGCTCATTCGGTTCTAGGAATCAGTTGCTTTCCTATAAAGAAGGTTGAGTGCAGCAAGTTCAAACGTTCCTTGTTAATGTAATATGAAAAGATGCACGACTTAGTAGATTGGCCATTTTCTAAAGTAGTTTGTTTACAAAACAAACATCTTCTTTACCGAACACTATACTATGTGAAATGAGCTAGTTTGGTTCTAGGAATCACTTGCTTTCCTACGAAGAAGGTTGAGTGCCTCAAGTTCAAACTTTCCTAGTTTGTGTAATCTAACAAGATGTCAAGTTAGTGCATTCACCTCATTTCTAAAGTAGTTTCTTTAGAAAACAAACATCTTCAGTACTGAACACTGTACTGTGTGAAATAAGCTAATTCGGTTCTAGGAATCATTTTAATTTCTATGAATATGGTTGAGTGCAGCAAGTTCAAACTTTCCTTGTTAATGTAATCTATAAAGATGCACAACTTAGTAGATTGGCCTCATTTCTAAAGTAGTTTGTTTACAAAACAAACATCTTCATTACCGAACACTATACTATGTGAAATGAGCTACTTCGGTTCTAGGAATCACTTGCTTTCCTACGAAGAAGGATGAGTGCAGCAAGTTCAAACTTTCCTCGTTTGTGTAATCTAACAAGATGTACAAGTTAGTGGATTCGTGTCATTTCTAAAGTGGTTTCTTTAGAAGACAAACATCTTCAGTACTGAACACTGTACTGTGTGAAATAAGTTAGTTCGGTTCTAGGAGTCAGTTTAATTTCTACGAAGATGGTTGAGTGCAGCAAGTTCAAACTTTCCTTGTTAAGGTAATATAAAAAGATGGGCAAGTTAGCAGAGTCACCTCATTTGTAAAATAGTTTGTTGAGAAAATTAACATCTTTTTAGCCTAACATTGTACTGTGTGAAATAAGCTAGTTCTGTTCTAGGAATCACTTGCTTTCCTACGAAGAAGGTTGAGTGCAGCAAGTTCAAACTTTCCTAGTTTGTGTAATCTAACTAGATGTACAAGTTAGTGTATTCGCCTCATTTCTAAAGTAGTTTCTTTAGAAAAGAAACATCTTCAGTACAGAACACTGTACTGTGTGAAATAAGTGAATTCACTTCTAGGAATCAGTTTAATTTCTACGAAGTTGGTTGAGTGCAGCAAGTTCAAACTTTCCTTGTTAATGTAATCTAAAAAAGATGGCCAAGTAAGTAGATTCGCCTCATTTGTAAAGTAGTTTGTTGAGAAAACAAACATCTTCATTGCCGAACATTGTACTGTGTGAAATAAGCTCATTCGGTTCTAGGAATCAGTTGCTTTCTGTCACGTCCGCCTTGACCAGCAAGGAAGATGCAACACTCACAGGAACTCTTCTTGAAGCAGTTTATTCAGGAACCTTGAACAATCTTCTTCTGACTGACTGACTGACTGACTGACTGACTCACTTACTGACTCACTCACTGACTCACTCACTCACTCACTCACTCACCCACTCACTCACTGCCTCACTCACTGCCTCACTCACTCACTCACTGACTCCTCACTGACTCACTGCCCGACTCACTCCCTCACTCACTCACTCTCACTGACTGCCCGACTCACTCCCTCACTCACTCACTCACTCACTGACTGACTCACTCTCCTCCCACTCACTCACTCACTCACTGACTGCCCGACTCACTCCCCGGGACAAGCCCGCCCAAAGCTTAAGAAGCCTTTGAACAGCCAACCCTGGTAAGCCACGTGGTGAATGCAGATAGGTCCACATATGCGGAAGCAAGCCTAGATCACGGCCCAAGCCAAATAAGGACTTGTTTATCCAGGAGAGCACTCGCCATCGGGAAGGCGGAAGGCGGAAGCCAGCGCCATCTTTAAGGCGCGGCACCTCGCAGCTCTCTACAGTTCCCCCTTTATGTTTTAAAACAAGCCACAGGTAAGAGTAGAGGTCTGATCTCTGATGATGCGTATTTTTGCAACCCTGATGCCTTTTCCTCAGAGGCGGGATCTGGGGCATCAACCCGCATGCAATCAAACATGCTCTTCTCTGGAGTTCTAGGGCTAACCCAGAGTGCAGTGCTTAGCCTCGCAACCTGAGCAGGAAGAAGATTAACTTTTAATTGTAGCCAGCCAGACTTGGGGACTGTGCAGCCTCTATGGCAGTAAAGGCTTGAATGATCATAGCTGCATCCCGTCATTGCGTGACCCTGATTTTACACAGACACCACAAGCAAACCAGAGAGACCGGTAACAGAAGGCCTGCTAAAGAGCACCCAAACCCGCCCATTCCTTCAGATGATTCATAGCGGAGATCAGCCAAGATGACATGCAGGTAGAATTCACATTAACTACAGCCAGTCTCAGTTCTTTTAAGGTATCTTCAAATTCAAGCGACCAATTCTGTAATAGAAAACTAGACAAAAATCTGGATAAATTTGCAGCCCTAGTATAATTTATATATTTTGAGTTAACTAAGCCACGGCGGCTGCGAGGCTAGCATTGGTCAAAACACTGGCAAGGGGAAACTGGTTATTATACCCATAAGCCCGCCCCAACAATACTCTGCCTCCAGGAGGTGTTAATTACTCAGCCTCCAGGAGGTGTTAATTCCCAAATTGCCATCAGCTGGGAACCTACCATTCAGAACACTTGAAGTTTATGGGGACACCTGAATCAAACCACCACATTCTGTCCCTAGCCACCGTAAACTGATAACTGTATATGATGTAAAATGTAATGCATTCATGCAAATTTAAAGGTCCCCATAGTTTTATCAATTCCAATGATGTTCATACATCCCCATAATCCAAGGTCTTTTAACAACATTCACACTGCAAAGGATGGAGGATGGCATTGGGCAAAAGCAAAAATATATATATATATATATATATATATATATATATATATATATTATTTTTATTTTTTTAAGTGACAGGGTCTCAGTGTGTAGAACTGGCTGCCCTGGAACTCACTATGTAGACCAGGCTGGCTTTGAACTTGTGGCAGTCCTGCTCTGCCTCCCATGTGCTGGGATGGCCTGAGCCACCACACCCAGCTTTTTTCCCGGGATTCCCCCTCTCTCTCTTTTTTTCCCTTTTTTTAAAAATTTTGATCTTTTCATTTGTTTTATGAGAGCCTGCAACCCTTCTTTAGAATCTGTAGACTCTGAATCTTCTAGCTCAAGTGTTGGATATAAGTTGTTCTTTGTTTTTGCCTCTTTTTCACTGTTTGCCTGTTCTGACCTTTCTTCCTCGAGGCAGTTCCTCACTAACCTCCAGATCGATCTTACCCCGCCCTTAAGCGTGCCTTGGTCTGCTGCAAAATCAAGATCTTCACCCAAATTTTCCCATGAAGGGATTGTAAGACTTCCAGAGCACGCAAACCAAGGGGCTATGGCATCACATTCCTTCAGGAACCTCTCCAGGGTACTCCCCTTTATCTTTAAGTTTTTTGAACGAAGCAGCTCATTCAGAGCCAAAAAAAATTGGGTGCAAGTGAGAAGCGCCCATGGCTACACTTGCAAAAGATTCTTTTAAAACTTTTACTGCAGCTCATTCAGAGCCAAAAAAATTGTGTGAGAAGTGCCCATGGCTAAATTTGCAAAAATTCTTTTCCTGCTCCGTCTTTTTCTACCGAGAGGAGCAAAATCCCCACTTTTGTGGCGGATTCCTTCCTGCTCCCTCTTTTTCTACCGAGAGGAGCAAAATCCCTGCTTTTGTCGTGGATTCCCACCTTACCTGGGAACTTACCCGTGCACTGCCCTGACTGCAGAGAGTTCTGAGTCCCTCTTCGGACTCTTCTTTCAACAGTTTATTCAGGAACCTTACCTTTTCTTTTAGATGTTTTACTCGAGCGCTCTTCTCTCACCTCCTCTAAAATTTTTTTTAACTGCTTCTGAATCATTCTCGTTTGCCCTATTTAATATGACTAGACACACTACAACACAAATACACCACATGAGGTTAACCAACTTTTATACACTAATAAGACACACGAACAAATATACATTAATTGGCCGGCTATCATTCTTAAGAAATCTTCTCACTGCGTTTCCTCTAAGGAAACATTATTGTGGTGCCTTTTAACCCTAATACTGGAAGATGTATTGCCCATTTTGCTATGGGACCTTATTGTCTCTCCACTGGAGAACTTGCCTTTACCCTTTTTGTCCACTTATCTGGAACTTACCAGCTAGCTGCCCTGCAAGTTCTGAGTTCCCCGTACGGGCCACCACTTGTCGTCGCCCAGTCCGACCAGCAGAATAAGGCAACGACCACAGGAACTCTTCTTGAAGCAGTTTATTCAGGAACCTTGAACAATCTTCTTCTGACTGACTGACTCACTCACTCACTCACTCACTCACTGACTCACTCACTGACTCACTCACTCACCCACTCACTCATCCACTCACTGACTGCCTCACTCACTGACTCACTCACTGACTGACTGCCCGACTCACTCCCTCACTCACTCACTCACTCACTGACTGCCCGACTCAATCCCTCACTCACTCACTCACTCAATGAGTGCCCGACTCACTCCCCCACTCACTCGCTCACTCACTGACTGCCCGACTCACTCCCCCCGGGACAAGCCCGCCCAAAGCTTAAGAAGCTTTTGAACAGCCAACCCTGGTAAGCCCCGTGGTGAATGCAGATAGGTCCACATATGCGGAAGCAAGCCTAGGTCACGGCCCAAGCCAAATAAGGACTTGTTTATCCAGGAGAGCACTCGCCATCGGGAAGGCGGAAGGCAGAAGCCAGCGCCATCTTTAAGGCGCGGCACCTCGCAGCTCTCTACAGCTTTCCTACAAAGAAGGTTGAGTGCAGCAAGTTCAAACTTTCCTTGTTAATGTAATCTGAAAAGTTGCACAACTTAGTAGATTGGCCTCATTTCTAAAGTAGTTTGTTTACAAAAGAAACATCTTCATTACCGAACACTATACTATGTGAAATGAGCTACTTCGGTTCTAGGAATCACTTGCTTTCCTACGAAGAAGGTTGAGTGCAGCAAGTTCAAACTTTCCTCGTTTGTGTAATCTAACAAGATATACAATTTAGTGGATTCGCGTTGTTTCTAAAGAGGTTTCTTTAGAAAACAAACATCTTCAGTACTGAACACTGTACTGTGTGAAATAAGTTAATTCAGTTCTAGGAATCAGTTGCCTTTCTACGAAGATGGTTGAGTGCAGCAAGTTCAAATTTTCCTTGTTAATGTAATCTAAAAAGATGGCCAAGTTAGCAGAGTTACCTCATTTGTAAAATAGTTTGTTAAGAAAATTAACATCTTTATTGCCGAACATTTTACTGTGTGAAATATGCTCATTCAGTTCTAGGAATCACTTGCTTTCCTACAAAAAAGGGTGAGTGCAGAAAGTTGAAACTTTCCTTGTTAATGTAATCTAAAAAGAGGCACAACTTACTAGATTGGCCTAATTTCTAAAGTAGTTTCTTTAGAAAAGAAACATCTTCAGTACCGAACACTGTACAGTGTGAAATAAGTTAATTCGTTTCCAGGAATCAGTTTAATTTCTACGAAGAAGGTTGAGTGCAGCAAGTTCAAACTTTCCTTGTTAATGTAATCTAAAAAGATGGCCAAGTTAGAAGATTCGCCTCATTTGTAAAGTACTTTGTTGAGAAAACAAACATCTTCATTGCCAAACATTGTACTGTGGGAAATAAGCTCATTCGGTTCTAGGAATCAGTTGCTTTTCTACAAGGAAGGTTCAGTGCAGCAAGTTCAAACTTTCCTTGTTAATGTAATCTAAAAGATGCACAAACTTAGTAGATTGGCCACATTTCTAACGTAGTTTGTTTAGAAAACAAACATCTTCAATACCGAACACTGTAATATGTGAACTAAGCTAGTTCCGTTCGAGGAATCACTTGCTTTCCTACGAAGAAGGTTGAGTGCAGCAAGTTCAAACTTTCCTAGTTTGTGTAATCTAAAATGATGTACAAGTTAGTGGATTCGCCTCATTTCTAAAGTAGTTTCTTTAGAAAAGAAACATCTTCAGTACCGAATTCTGTACTGTGTGAAATAAGTGAATTCGCTTCTAGGACTCAGTTTAAATCTTCGAAGATGGTTGAGTGCAGCAAGTTCAAACTTTCCTTGCTAAAGTAATCTAAAAAGGTGGCCAAGTTAGTAGATTCGCCTCATTGGTAAAGTAGTGTGTTGAGAAAACAAACATCTTCATTGCCAAACATTGTACTGTGTGAAATAAGCTCATTCAGTTCTAGGAATCAGTTGCTTTCCTACAAAGAAGGTTGAGTGCAGCAAGTTCAAACTTTCCTTATTAATGTAATCTGAAAAGTTGCACGACTTAGTAGATTGGCCTCATTTCTAAAGTAGTTTGTTTACAAAACAAACATCTTCATTACCGAACACTATACTATGTGAAATGAGCTAGTTCGGTTCTAGGAATCACTTGCTTTCCTCCAAAGAAGGTTGAGTGCAGCAAGTTCAAACTTTCCTCGTTTGTGTAATCTAACAAGATTTACAAGTTAGTGGAATCGCGTCGTTTCTAAAGTGGTTTCCTTATAAAAAAAACATCTTCAGTAGTGAACACTGTACTGTGTGAAATAAGTTAATTCGGTTCTAGGAATCAGTTTAATTTCTACGAAGAAGGTTGAGTGCAGAAAGTTCAAACTTTCCTTGTTAATGTGATCTAACAAGATGTCCAAGTTAGTAGATTTGCCTTATTGGTAAAGTAGTTTGTTGAGAAAACAAACATCTTCATTGCCGAACATTGTACTGTGTGAAAAAAGCTAATTTAGTTCTCGAATTCAGTTGCTTTCCTACAAAGAAGGTTGAGTGCAGCAAGTTCAAACTTTCCTTGTTAATGTAATCTAAAAAGATGCACAAGGTAGTAGATTGGCCTCATTTCTAAAGTAGTTTCTTTAGAAAAGAAACATCTTCAGTGCTCAACACTGTACTGTGTCAAATAAGTTAATTCGCTTCCAGGAATCAGTTTAAATTCTACGAAGAAGGTTGAGTGCAGCAAGTTCAAAATTTCCTAGGTTGTGTAATCTAGCAAGATGTACAAGTTAGTGCATTCGCCTCATTTCTTACGTAGTTTCTTGTAAAAGAAACATCTTCAGTACCGAACACGGTACTATGTGAAATGAGCTAGTTCGGTTCTAGGAATCACTTGCTTTCCTACGAAGAAGGTTGAGTGCAGCAAGTTCAAACTTTCCTCGTTTGTGTAATCTAACAAGATGTACAAGTTAGTGGATTCGTGTCGTTTCTAAAGTGGTTTCTTTACAAAACAAACATCTTCAGTACCGAACACTGTACTGTGGGAAATAAGTTAATTTGCTTCTAGGAATCACTTTAATTTCAACGAAGAATGTTGAGTGCAGCAAGTTCAAACTTTCCTTGTTAATGTAATCTCAAAAGATGGCCAATTAGAAGATTCGCCTCATTTGTAAAGTACTTTGTTGAGAAAACAAACATCTTCATTGCCAAACATTGTACTGTGTGAAATAAGCTCATTCGGTTCTAGGAATCACTTGCTTTCCTACAAAGAAGGTGGAGTGCAGCAAGTTCAAACTTTCCTTGTTAATGTAATATAAAACGATGCACAACTTAGTAGATTGACTTCATTTCTAAAGTAGTTTCTTTAGAAAAGAAACATCTTCAGTACCGAACACTGCACTGTGTGAAATAAGTTAATTCGCTTGTAGGAATCACTTTAATTTCAACGAAGAATGTTGAGTGCAGCAAGTTCAAACTTTCCTTGTTAATGTAATCTCAAAAGATGGCCAATTAGAAGATTCGCCTCATTTGTAAAGTACTTTGTTGAGAAAACAAACATCTTCATTGCCAAACATTGTACTGTGTGAAATAAGCTCATTCGGTTCTAGGAATCAGTTGCTTTCCTACAAAGAAGGTTGAGTGCAGCAAGTTCAAACTTTCCTAGTTGGTGTAATCTAAAAAGGTGTACAAGTTATTGGATTCACGTCATTTCTAAATTAGTTTCTTTAGAAAACAAACATCTTCAGGACCGAACACTGTACTGTGTGAAATAAGTTAATTCGGTTCTAGGAATCTATTTCCTTTCTACGAAGATGGTTGCGTTTAGCAAGTTCAAACTATCCTTGTTAATGTAATCTAAAAAGATGTCCAAGTTGGTATATTCGCCTCATTTCTGAAGTAGTTTCTTTAGAAAAGAAACCTTCATTGCCAAACATTGTACTTTGTGAAATGAGCTAATTTGGTTCTAGGAATCAGTTTACTTTCTACGAAGATGGTTGAGTTTAGCAAGTTCAAACTTTCCTTGTTAATGTAATCTAAAAAGATGTCCAAGTTAGTAGATTCACCTCATTTCTACAGTAGTTTCTTTAGAAAACAAACCTTCATTGCCAAACATTGTACTGTGTGAAATGAGCTAATTCGGTTCTAGCAATCAGTTTACTTTCTACGAAGATGGTTGAGTGCAGCAAGTTCAAACTTTCCTTGTTAATGTAATCTAAAAAGATGGCCACGTTAGTACGTTCACCTGATTTGTAAAGTAGTTTGTTGAGAAAACAAACATCTTCATTGCCGTAAATTGTGGTGTGTGAAAAAAGCTAATTCGGATGTAGAATTCAGTTGCTTTCCTACTAAGACGGTTGAGTGCAGCAAGTTCAAACATTCCTTGTTAATGTATTCTAAAAAGATGCACAACTTAGTGGATTCACCTCATTTCTAAAGTAATTTCTTTAAAAAAGAAACATCTTCATTACCGAACACTGTACTGTGGGAATGTTAATTCGCTTCTAGGAATCAGTTTAATTTCTACGAAGATGGTTGAGTGCAGCAACTTCAAACTTTCCTTGTTAATGTAATTGGAAAAAGATGGCCAAGTTAGAGATTCCCCTCATTTGTAAAGTACTTTGTTGAAAAAACAAATATCTTCATTGCCGAACATTGTACTGTGTGAAATAAGCTCATTCGGTTCTAGGAGTTACTTGCTTTCCTATAAAGATGGTTGAGTGCAGCAAGTTCAAACTTTCCTTCTTCATGTAATCTGAAAAGTTGCACATCTTAGTAGATTGGCCTCATTTCTAAAGTAGTTTCTTTAGAAAAGAAACGTCTTTATTACCGAACAATGCACTGTGTGAAATAAGTTAATTCGCTTGTAGGAATCTGTTTAATTTCTACGAAGAAGGTTGAGTGCAGCAAGTTCAAACTTTTCTAGTTTGTGTAATCTACCAAGATGTACGAGTTAGTGGATTCGCCTCATTTCTAAAGTAGTTTCTTTAGAAAAGAAATATCTTCAGTACCGAACACTGTACTGTGTGAAATAAGTTAATTCGCTTCTAGGAATCAGTTTAATTTCTACGAAGACGGTTGAGTGCAGCAAGTTCAAACTTTCCTTGGTAATGTAATTTAAAAAGGTGGCCAAGTTAGTAGATTCGCCTCATTTGTAAAGTAGTTTGTTGAGAAAACAAACATCTTCATTGCCGAACATAGTACTGTGTGAAACAGGCTCATTCGGTTCTAGGAATCAGTTGCTTTCCTACAAAGAAGGTTGAGCACAGCAGTTCAAACTTTCCTTGATAATGTAATCTGAAAAGATGCACAACTTAGTAGATTGGCCTCATTTCTAAAGTATTTTGATTAGAAAACAAACATCTTCATTTCCAAACACTGTACTATGTGAAATAAGCTAGTTCCGTTCTAGGAATCACTTGCTTTCCTACGAAGAAGGTTGCGTGCAGCAAGTTGAAACTTTCCTAGTTTGTGTAATCTAACAAGATGTACGAGTTAGTGGATTGGCGTCATTTCTAAAGTGCTTCCTTTAGAAAACAAACATCTTCAGTACTGAACACTGTACTGTGTGAAATATGTTAATTCGGTTCTAGGAATCAGTTTCCTTTACACTAAAAGGTTGAATACAGCAAGTTCAAACTTTCCTTGTTAATGTAATCTAAAAAGACGGCCAAGTTAGCAGATTCACCTCATTTGTAAAGTAGTTTGTTGAGAAAACAAATATCTTCATTACCAACATTGCACTGTGTGAAAAAGCTAAATCGGATCTAGAATTCAGGTGCTTTCCTACAAAGACGGTTGAGTGCAGCAACTTCAAACATTCCTTGTTAATGTATTCTAAATAGATGCACAATTTAGTGCATTCGCCTCATTTCTAAAGTAATTTCTTTAGAAAAGAAACATCCTCAGTACCGAACACTGTACTGTGTGAAATAAGTTAATTAAGCTTCTAGAAATCAGTTTAATTTCTACGAAGATGGTTGAGTGCAGCAAGTTCAAACTTTCTTTGTTAATTTAAACTAAAAATGGCCCCGTTAGGAGATTCACCTCATTTGTAAAGTACTTTGTTGAGAAAACAAATATCTTCAATGCCGAACATTGTACTGTGTGAAATAAGCTCATTGGGTTCTAGGAATCAGTTTAATTTCTACGAAGATGGTTGAGTTTAGCAAGTTCAAAGTTTCCTTGTTAATGTAATCTTAAAAGATGCACAACTTAGTAGATTGGCCTCATTTGTAAAGTAGTTTGTTTAGAAAATGAACATCTTCATTACCGAACACTGCACTATGTGAAATGAGCTAGTTCGGTTCTTGGAATCACTTGCTTTCCTACGAAGAATGTTGAGTGCAGCAAGTTCAAACTTTCCTAGTTTGTGTAATGTAAAAAGATGCACAACTTAGTAGATTGGCCTCATTTCTAAAGTAGTTTGTTTACAAAAGAAACATCTTCAGTACCGAACACTGTACTGTGTGAAATGTTAATTCGCTTCTAGGAATCAGTTTAATTTCTACGAAGATGGTTGAGTGCAGCAAGTTCAAACATTCCTTGTTAATGTAATCTAAAAAGATGGCCAAGTTAGGAGATTCGCCTCATTTGTAAAGTACTTTGTTGTGAAAATGAACATCTTCATTGGCGAACATTGTACTGTGTGAAATAAGCTCATTTGGTTCTAGGAATCAGTTGCTTTCCTACAAAGAAGGTTGAGTGCAGCAACTTCAAACTTTCCTTGTTAATGTAATCTGAAAAGATGCACAACTTAGTAGATTGGCCTCATTTCTAAAGTAGTTTCTTTAGAAAAGAAACACCTTCATTCACTACCGAACAATGTACTGTGTGAAATAAGTTAATTCGCTTCTAGCAATCAGTTTAATTTCTACAAAGAAGGTTTAGTGCAGCAAGCTCAAACTTTTCTAGTTTGTGTAGTCTAACAAGATGTGCAAGTTAGTGGATTCGCCTCATTTCTAAAGTAGTTTCTTTAGAAAAGAAACATCTTCAGTACCGAACACTGTACAGCATGAAATAAGATGATTCGGTAGGAATTAGTTTCCTTTCCACGAAGATGGTTGAGTTTAGCAAGTTCAAACTTTCCTTGTTAATATAATCTAAAACGATGTCCAAGTTAGTAGATTTGCCTCATTTCTAAAATAGGGTCTTTAGAAAACAAACCTTCATTGCCAAACATTGTACTATGTGAAATGAGATAATTCGGTTCTAGGAATCAGTTTACTTTCTACGAAGATGGTTGAGTTTAGCAAGTTCAAACTTTCCTTGTTAATGTGCTCTAAAAAGATGTCCAAGTTCGTAGATTTGCCTCATTGGTAAAGTAGTTTGTTGAGAAAACAAACATCTTCATTGACGAACATTGTACTGTATGAAAAAAGCTCATTCGGATCTAGAATTCAGTTGCTTTCCTACAAAGAAGGTTGAGTGCAGCAAGTTCAAACTTTCCTTGTTAATGTAATCTAAAAAGTTGCACATCTTAATGGATTCAACTCATTTCTAAAGTAATTTCTTTAGAAAAGAAACATCCTCAGTACCTAACACTGTACTGTGTGAAATAAGTTAATTCGCTTCTAGGAATCAGTTTAATTTCTACCAAGATGGTTGAGTGCAGCAAGATCAAACGTTCCTTGTTAATGTAATCTACAAAGATGGCCAAGTTAGAAGATTCGCCTCATTTGTAAAGTACTTTGTTGAGAAAACAAATATCTTCATTGCCGAACATTGTACTGTGTGAAATAAGCTCATTCGGTTCTAGGAATCAGTTGCTTTCCTACAAAGAAGGTTGAGTACAGCAAATTCAAACTTTCCTTGTTAATGTAATCCAAAAAGATGCACAACTTAGTAGATTGGCCTCATTTCCAAAGTAGTTTGTTTAGAAAACAAACATCTTCATTACCGAACACTGTACTATGTGAAATGAGCTAGTTCGGTTCTAGGAATCACTTGCTTTCCTACGAAGAAGGTTGAGAGGAGCAAGTTGAAACTTGCCTAGTTTGTGTAATCTAACAAGATGTACAAGTTAGTGGATTCGCGTCATTTCTAAAGTAGTTTTTTTAGAAAACAAACATCTTCAATACCGAACACTGTACTGCGTGAAATAAGATAATTCGGTAGGAATTAGTTTCCTTTCCATGAAGATGGTTGAATTTAGCAAGTTTAAACTTTCCTTGTTAATGTAATCTAAAAAGATGTCCAAGTTAGTAGAGTCACCTCATTTCTAAAGTAGTGTCTTTAGAAAACAAACATTAATTGCCAAACATTGTACTGTGTGAAATGAGCTAATTCGGTTCTAGGAATCAGTTTACTTTCTACGAAGATGGTTGAGTTTAGCAAGTTCAAACATTCCTTTTAATGTAATCTGAAAAGATGCACAACTTAGTAGATTGGCCTCATTTCTGAAGTAGTTTGTTTAGAAAACAAACATTTTCATTACCGATCACTGTACTATGTGTAATGAGCTAGTTCGGTTCTAGGAATTACTTGCATTCCTACAAAGAAGGTTGAGTGCAGCAAGTTCAAACTTTCCTAGATTGTGTAATCTAACAAGATCTACAAGTTAGTGGATTCGCGTAATTTCTAAATTATTTTCTTTAGAAAACAAACATCTTCAGTACTGAAAACTGTACTGTGTGAAATAAGTTCATTCGGTTCTAGGAATCAGTTTCCTTTCTACGAAGATGGTTGAGTTTAGCAAGTTCAAACTTTCCTTGTTAATGTAATCTAAAAAAGATGTCCAAGTTAGTAGATTCACCTCATTTCTAAAGTAGTTTCTTTAGAAAACAAACCTTCATTGCCAAACATTGTACTGTGTGAAAAGAGGTAATTCGGTTCTAGGAATCAGTTTACTTTCTACGAAGATGGTTGAGTTTAGCAAGTTCAAACGTTCCTTCTTAATGTGCTCTAAAAGGTGTCCAAGTTAGTAGATTTGCCTCATTGGTAAAGTAGTTTGTTGCGAAAACAAACATCTTCATTTCCGAACATTGTAATGTGTGAAAAAAGCTAATTTAGTTCTAGAATTCAGTTGCTTTCCTACAAAGAAGGTTGAGTGCAGCAAGTTCAAACTTTCCTTGTTAATGTAATCTAAAAAGATGCACAACATAGTAGATTGGCCTCATTTCTAAAGTAATTTCTTTAGAAAAGAAACATCTTCAGTACTGAACACTGTACTGTGTGAAATAAGTTAATTAAACTTCTAGGAATCAGTTTAATTTCTACGAAGAAGAAGGTTGAGTGCAGCAAGTTCATATTTTCTCAGTTTGTGTAATGTAACAAGATGTATAAGTTAGTGGATTCCCCTCATTTCTAACGTAGTTCCTTTAGAAAAGAAACATCTTCAGTACCAAACACTGTACTGTGTGAAATAAGTTAATTAAGCTTCTAGGAATCAGTTTAATTTCTACGAAGAAGGTTGAGTGCAGCAAGTTCATATTTTCCTAGTTTGTGTAATCTAACAAGATGTATAAGTTAGTGGATTCGCCTCATTTCTAACGTAGTTCCTTTAGAAAAGAAACATCTTCAGTACCAAACAGTGTAATGTGTGAAATAAGTTAATTCGCTTTCTAGGAATCCGTTTAATTTCTAAGAAGATGGTTGAGTTTAGCAAGTTCAAACTTTCCTTGTTAATATATTCTAAAAAGATGTCCAAGTTGGTAGATTTGCCTCATTGGTAAAGTAGTTCGTTGAGAAAGCAAACATCTTCATTGCCGAACATTGTACTATGTGAAAAAAGCTCATTCGGTTCTAGAATTCAGTTGCTATCCTACAAAGACTGTTGAGTGCAGCAAGTTCAAAATTTCCTTGTTAATGTAATCTAAAAAGATGCACAACTTAGTAGATTGGCCTCACTTCTAAAGTAGTTTCTTCAGAAAAGAAACATCTTCAGTACTGAACACTGTATTGTGTGAATAAGTTAATTCGGTTCTAGGAATCAGTTTCCTTTCTACGAAGATGGTTGAGTTTAGCAAGTTCAAACTTTCCCTGTTAATGTAATCTAAAAAGATGTCCAAGTTAGTAGATTTGACTCATTTGTAAAGTAGTTTATTGAGCAAACAAACATCTTCATTGCCGAACATTGTACTGTGTGGAAAAAGCTAATTTAGTTCAAGAATTCAGATGCTTTCCTACAAAGACGGTTGAGTGAAGAAAGTTCAAACTTTCCGTGTTAATGTAATGTAAAAAGAAGCACAACGTAGTAGATTGGCCTCATTTCTAAAGTAGTTTCTTTAGAAAAGAAACATCTTCAGTACCGAACACTGTACTGTGTGAAATGTTAACTTTCTTCTAGGAATTAATTTAATTTCTACGAAGATGGTTGAGTGGAGCAAGTTGAAACTTTCCTTGTTAATGTAATCTAAAATGATGGCCAAGTTAGGAGGTTGGCCTCATTTGTAAAGTAGTTTGTTGAGAAAACAAACATCTTCATTGCCAAACATTGTACTGTGTGAAATAAGCTCATTCGGTTCTAGGAATCAGTTGCTTTCCTATAAAGAAGGTTGAGTGCAGCAAGTTCAAACTTTCCTGGTTAATGTAATCTGAAAAGATGCACAACTTAGTAGATTGGCCTCATTTCTAAAGTAGTTTGTTTAGAGAAAAAAATCTTCATTACCGAACACTATACTATGTGAAATAAGCTAGTTCCGTTCTAGGAATCACTTGCTTTCTTACGAATAAGATTGAGTGCAGCAAGTTCAAACTTTCCTTGTTAATGCAATCTAAAAAGATGGCCAAGTTAGGAGATTCGCCTCATTTGTAAAGTACTTTGTTGAGAAAACAAACATCTTCATTGCTGAACATTGTACTGTGTGAAATAAGCTCATTCGGTTCTAGGAATCAGTTGCTTTCCACAAAAGAAGGTTGAGGGCAGCAAGTTCAAACTTTCCTAGTTTGTGTAATCTAACAAGATGTACAAGTTAGTGCATTCGCCTCATTTCTAAAGTAGTTTATTTAAAAAGAAACATCTTCAGTACCAACACTGTACTGTGTGAAATAAGTTAATTCACTTCTAGGATTCAGTTTAATTTCTACGAAGAAGGTTGAGTGCAGCTAGTTTAAACTTTCCTTGTTAATGTAATCTAAAAAGATGGCCAAGTTAGAAGATTCGCATCATTTGTAAAGGACTTTGTTCAGAAAACAAACATCTTCATTGCCGAACATTGTACTGTGTGAAATAAGCTCATTCAGTTCTAGGAATCAGTTGCTTTCCAATAAGAAGGTTGAGTGCAGCAAGTTCAAACTTTCCTTTGTTAATGTAATCTAAAAGATGGCCAAGTTAGAAGATTCGCCTCATTTGTAAAGTACTTTGTTGAGAAAACAAACATCTTCATGACTGAACATTGTACTGTGTGAAATAAGCTCATTCGGTTCTAGGAATCAGTTGCTTTCCTAGAAAGAAGGTTGAGTGCAGCAAGTTCAAACTTTCCTTGTTAATGTAATCTAAAAAGATGCACAACTTGGTAGATTGGCCTCATTTCTAAAGTAGTTTGTTTAGAAAACAAACATCTTCATTACCGAACACTGTACTATGTGAAATAAGCTAGTTCCGTTCTAGGAATCACTTGCTTTCCTACGAAGAAGGATGAGTGCAGCAAGTTCAAACTTTCGTAGTTTGTGTAATCTAACAAGATGTACAAGTTAGTGGATTCGCTTCATTTCTAAATTAGTTTCTTTAGAAAACAAACATCTTCACTACCGAACACTGTACTGTGTAAAATAAGTTAATTCGGTTCTAGGAATCAGTTTCCTTTCTACGAAGATTGTTGAGTTTAGCAAGTTCAAACTTTCCTTGTTAATGTAATCTGAAAAGATGCACAACTTAGTAGATTGGCCTCATTTCTAAAGTAGTTTGTTTAGAAAACAAAAATCTTCATTACCGAACACTGTACTATGTGAAATGAGCAAGTTCGATTCTAGGAATCACTTGCTTTCCTACGAAGAAGGTTGAGTGCAGCAAGTTCATACTTTCCTAGTTTGTGGAATCTAACAAGATGTCCAAGTTAGTGGTTTCAAGTCGTTTCTAAAGTGGTTTCTTTAGAAAACAAACGTCTTCAGTACTGAGCACTGTACTGTGTGAAATAAGTTAATTCGGTTCCAGGAATCAGTTTCCTTTCTACGAAGATGGTTGATTGCAGCAAGATCAAACTTTCCTTGTTAATGTAATCTAAAAAGATGGCCAAGCTAGCAGACTCACCTCATTTGTAAGGTAGTTTGTTTAGAAAATTAACATCTTTATTGCCGAACATTGTCCTGTGTGAAAAAAGCTCATTCGGTTCTAGGAATCACTTGCTTTCCTAAAAAAAAAAAAGGTTGAGTGCAGCAAGTTCAAACTTTCCTTGTTAATGTAATCTAAAAAGATGCACAACTTAGTAGATTGGCCTCATTTCTAAAGTAGTTTCTTTACAAAAGAAACATCTTCAGTACCGAACACTGTACTGTGTGAAATAAGTTAATTCGCTTCTAGGATCACTTTCTTTTCTACGAAGATGGTTGAGGTTTGCAAGTTCAAACTTTCCTTGTTAATGTAATCTAAGAAGATGTCCAAGATAGTAGATTTGCATCATTGGTAAAGTAGTTTGTTGAGAAAACAAACATCTTTATTTCCGAACATTGTACTGTGTGAAAAAAGCTAATTTAGTTCTAGAATTCAGTTGCTTTCCTACAAAGACGGTTGAGTACAGCAAGTTCAAACTTTCCTTGTTAATGTAATGTAAAAAGATGCACAATGTAGTAGATTGGCCTCATTTCTAAAGTAGTTTCTTTAGTAAAGAAACATCTTCAGTTCCAAACACTGTACTGTGTGAAATAAGTTAATTCGTTCTAGGAATCAGTTTAATTTCTACAAAGAAAGTTGAGTGCAGCAAGTTCAAACTTTCCTACTTTGCATAATCTAACAAGATGTACAAGTTAGTGGATTCGCCTCATTTCTAAAGTAGTTTCTTTAGAAAACAAACATCTTCAGTACCAAACACTGTACTGTGTGAAATAAGTTAATTCGGTTCTAGGAATCAGTTTAATTTCTACATAAAGATGGTTGAGTTTAGCAAGTTCAAACTTTCCTTGTTAATGTAATCTAAAAAGATGTCTAAGTTAGTAGATTGGCCTCATTTCTAAAGTAGTTTCTTTAGAAAACAAACCTTCATTGCCGAACATTGTACTGTGTGAAATGAGCTAATTCGGTTCTAGGAATCAGTTTCCTTTCTACAAAGAAGGTTGAGTGCAGCAAGTTCAAACATTCCTTGTTTATGTAATCTAAAAAAATGGCCAAGTTAGCAGAGTCACCTCATTTGTAAAGTAGTTTGTTGAGAAAATTAACATCTTTATTGCCGAACATTGTACTGTGTGAAATAAGCTCATTCGGATCTAGGAATCACTTGCTTTCCTATAAAGAAGGTTGAGTGCAGCAAGGTCAAACTTTCCTAGTTTGTGTAATGTAATCTAACAAGATGTACAAGTTAGTGGATTCGCCTCATTTCTAAAGTAGTTTCCTTAGAAAAGAAACATCTTCAGTACCGAACACTGTACTGTGTGAAATAAGCTGAATTCGCTTCTAGGAATCAGTTTAATTTCTTCGAAGATGGTTGAGTGCAGCAAGTTCAGACTTTCCTTGTTAATGTAATCTAAAAAGATGGCCAAGTTAGTAGATTCGCCTCATTTGTAAAGTATTTTGTTAAGAAAACAAACATCTTCATTGCCAAACATTGTACTGTGTGAAATAAGCTCATTTGGTTCTAGGAATCAGTTGCTTTCCTACAAAGAAGGTTGAGTGCAGCAAGTTCAAACTTTCATTGTTAATTAATCTAAAAAGATGCACAACTTAGTAGATTGGCCTCATTTCTAAAGTAGTTTGTTTAGAAAACAAACATCTTCATTACCAAACATTGTACTGTGTGAAATAAGCTAGTTCGGTTCTAGGAATCACTTGCTTTCCTACAAGAAGGTTGAGTGCAGCAAGTTCAAACTTTCCTTGTTTTGTAATCTAAAAAGATGCACAAGTTAGTGGATTCACCTCATTTCTAAAGTGGTTTCCTTAGAAAACAAACATCTTCAGTACTGAACACTGTACTGTGTGAAATAAGCTAATTCGGTTCTAGGAATCACTTTCTTTCCACAAAGAAGGTTGAGTGCAGCAAGTTCAAACATTCCTTGTTTATGTAATCTAAAAAGATGTACAAGTTAGTGGAGTCACCTCATTTGTAAAGTAGTTTGTTGAGAAAACAAACATCTTTATTGCCGAACATTGTACTGTGTGAAATAAGCTCATTCGGTTCTAGGAATCACTTGGTTTCCTACAAAAAGAAGGTTGAGTGCAGCAAGTTCAAACTTTCCTTTTTAATGAAATCTTAAAAGATGCACAACTTAGTAGATTGGCCTCATTTCTAAAGTAGTTTCTTTAGAAAAACAAACATCTTCATTACCGAACACTGTACAGTGTGAAATAAGTTAATTCGATTTCTAGGAATCAGTTTAATTTCTACAAAAGAAGGTTGAGTGCAGCAAGTTCAAACTTTCCTTGTTAATGTAATCTAAAAAGATGTCAAATTAGTAGATTTGCCTCATTTGTAAAGTAGTTTGTTGAGAAAACAAACATCTTCATTGCCGAACATTGTACTGTGTGAAATAAGCTAATTCGGTTCTAGGAATCAGTTGCTTTCCTACAAAGAAGGTTGAGTGCAGCAAGTTCAAACTTTCCTTGTCAATGTAATCTAAAAAGATGCACAACTTAGTAGATTGGTCTCATTTCTAAAGTAGTTTGTTGAGAAAACAAACATCTTCATTACCAAACATTGTACTGTGTGAAATAAGCTAGTTACATTTCTAGGAATCACTTGCTTTCCTATGAAGAAGGTTGAGTGCAGCAAGTTCAAACTTTCCTAGTTTGTGTAATCTAACAAGATGTACAAGTTAGTGGATTCACCCTCATTTCTAAAGTAGTTTCTTTAGAAAAGAAACATCTTCAGTACCAAACACTGTACTGTGTGAAATATGTTAATTCGCTTCTAGGAATCAGTTTAATTTCTTCGAAGATGGTTGAGTTTAACAAGTTCAAACTTTCCTTGTTAGTGTAATCTAAAAAGATGTACAAGTTAGTAGATTTGCCTCATTGATAAAGTAGTTTCTTGAGAAAACAAACATCTTCATTGCCGAACATTGTACTGTGTGAAAAAAGCTCATTCGGTTCTAGAATTCAGTTGCTTTCCTACAAAGAAGGTTGAGTGCAGCAAGTTGAAACTTTCCTTGTTAATGTAATACAAAAAGATGCACAACTTAGTCGATTGGCCTCTTTTCTAAAGTAGTTTCTTTAGAAAACAAACATCTTCAGTACCGAACACTGTACTGTGTGAAATAAGTTAATTCGGTTCTAGGAATCAGTTTAATTTTTCCTACAAAGAAGGTTGAGTGCAGCAAGTTCAAACTTTCCTTGTTAATGTAATCTAAAAAGATGGCAAAGTAAGAAGATTCGCCTCATTTGTAAAGTAGTTTGTTGAGAAAACAAACATCTTCATTGCCGAACATTGTACTGTGTGAAATAAGCTCATTCGGTTCTAGGAATCACTTGCTTTCCTACAAAGAAGGTTGAGTGCAGCAAGTTCAAACTTTCCTTGTTAATGTAATCTAAAAAGATGCACAAGTCAGTAGATTGGCCTCATTTCAAAAGTAGTTTCTTTAGAAAACAAACATCTTCATTGCCGAACACTGTACTGTGTGAAATAAGCTATTCGGTTCTAGGAATCAGTTTAATTTCTACAAAGAAGGTTGAGTGCAGCAAGTTCAAACTTTCCTAGTTTGTGTAATCTAACAAGATCTACAAGTTAGTGGATTCGCCTCATTTCTAAATTAGTTTCTTTAGAAAACAAACATCTTCAGTTCCGAACACTGTACTGTGTGAAATAAGTGAATTCGGTTCTAGGAATCAGTTTAATTTCTACAAAAATGGTTGAGTGCAGCAAGTTCAAACTTTCCTTGTTAATGTAATCTAAAAAGATGTACAAGATAGTAGATTCTCCTCATTTGTAAAGTTGTTTGTTGAGAAAATTAACATCTTTATTGCCAAACATTGTACTGTGTGAAATAAGTTCAAGCTCATTCAGTTCTAGAATCAGTTGCTTTCCTAAAAAGACCGTTGAGTGCAGCAAGTTCAAACTTTCCTTTTAATGTAATCTAAAAGATGTCTAACTTAGTAGATTGGCCTCATTTCTAAAGTAGTGTCTTTAGAAAACAAACCTTCATTGCCAAACATTGTACTGTGTGAAATGAGCTAATTCGGTTATAGGAATGAGTTCACTTTCTACAAAGATGGTTGAGTTTAGCAAGTTCAAACTTTCCTTGTTAATGTAATCTAAAAAGATGTACAAATTAGTGGATTCGCCTCATTTGTAAAGTAATTTCTTTAGAAAAGAAACATCTTCAGTACTGTACACTGTACTGTGTGAAATGAATTAATTCGGTTCTAGGAATCAGTTTAATTTCTATGAAGATGGTTGAGTGCAGCAAGTTCAAACTTTCCTTGTTAATGTAATTTAACAAGATGGCCAAGTTAGTAGATTCACCTCATTTGTAAAGTAGTTTGTTGAAAACAAACATCTTCATTGGCGAACATTGTACTGTGTGAAATAAGCTAATTCGGTTCTAGAAATCAGTTGCTTTCCTACAAAGAAGGTTGAGTGCAGCAAGTTCAAATATTCCTTGTTTGTGTAATCTAAAAAGATGCACAAATTAGTGATTCGCCTCATTTCTAAAGTAGTTTCTTTAGAAAACAAACATCTTCATTACCGAACATTGTACTGTGTGAAATAAGCTAATTCGGTTCTAGGAATCACTTGCTTTCTACAAAGAAGGTTGAGTGCAGCAAGTTCAAAACTTTCCTTGTTTGTGTAATCTAACAAGATGTCCAAGCTAGTAGATTCACCTCATTTCTAAAGTAGTTTCTTGAGAAAACAAACATCTTCATTGCCAAACATTGTACTGTGTGAAATAAGCTAATTCGGTTCTAGGAATCAGTTGCTTTATAAGAAAGAAGGTTGAGTGCAGCAAGTTCAAACTTTCCTAGTTTGTGTAATCTAACAAGATGTACAAGTTAGTAGATTCGCCTCATTTCTAAAGTAGTTTCTTTAGAGAAAACAAACATCTCATTGCCAAACATTGTACTGTGTGAAATAAGCTAATTAGGTTCTAGGAATCACTTGCTTTCCTACAAAGAAGGTTGAGTGCAGCAAGTTCAAACTTTCCTAGTTTGTGTAATCTAACAAGATGTACAAGTTAGTAGATTTGCCTCATTTCTAAAGTAGTTTCTTGAGAAAACAAACATCTTCATTGCTGAACATTGTACTGTGTGAAATAAGCTAATTTAGTTCTAGGAATCACTTGCTTTCCTACAAAGAAGGTTGAGTGCAGCAAGTTCAAACTTTCCTAGTTTGTGTAATCTAACAAGATGTACAAGTTAGTAGATTCGCCTCATTTCTAAAGTAGTTTCTTTAGAAAACAAACATCTTCATTGCCGAACATTGTACTGTGTGAAATAAGCTAATTCGGTTCTAGGAATCACTTGCTTTCCTACAAAGAAGGTTGAGTGCAGCAAGTTCAAACTTTCCTAGTTTGTGTAATCTAACAAGATGTACAAGTTAGTAGATTCGCCTCATTTCTAAAGTAGTTTCTTGAGAAAACAAACATCTTCATTGCCAAACATTGTACTGTGTGAAATAAGCTAATTCGGTTCTAGGAATCACTTGCTTTCCTAGAAAGAAGGTTGAGTGCAGCAAGTTCAAACTTTCCTAGTTTGTGTAATCTAACAAGATGTACAAGTTAGTAGATTCGCCTCATTTCTAAAGTAGTTTGAGAGAAAAAACAAACATCTTCATTGCCGAACATTGTACTGTGTGAAATAAGCTAATTCGTTTCTAGGAATCACTTGCTTTCCTACAAAGAAAGGTTGAGTGCAGCAAGTTCAAACTTTCCTAGTTTGTGTAATCTAACAAGATGTACAAGTTAGTAGATTCGCCTCATTTCTAAAGTAGTTTCTTGAGAAAACAAACATCTTCATTGCCAAACATTGTACTGTGTGAAATAAGCTAATTCGTTCTAGGAATCACTTGCTTTCCTACAAAGAAGGTTGAGTGCAGCAAGTTCAAACTTTCCTAGTTTGTGTAATCTAAAAAGATGTACAAGTTAGTAGATTCACCTCATTTCTAAAGTAGTTTCTTGAGAAAACAAACATCTTCATTGCCGAACATTGTACTGTGTGAAATAAGCTAATTCGGTTCTAGGAATCACTTGTTTTCCTACAAAGAAGGTTGAGTGCAGCAAGTTCAAACTTTCCTAGTTTGTGTAATCTAACAAGATGTACAAGTTAGTAGATTCGCCTCATTTCTAAAGTAGTTTCTTGAGAAAACAAACATCTTCATTGCCGAACATTGTACTGTGTGAAATAAGCTAATTCGGTTCTAGGAATCACTTGCTTTCCTACAAAGAAGGTTGAGTGCAGCAAGTTCAAACTTTCCTAGTTTGTGTAATCTAACAAGATGTACAAGTTAGTAGATTCGCCTCATTTCTAAAGTAGTTTCTTGAGAAAACAAACATCTTCATTGCCTAACATTGTACTGTGTGAAATAAGCTAATTCGGTTCTAGGAATCACTTGCTTTCCTACAAAGAAGGTTGAGTGCAGCAAGTTCAAACTTTCCTAGTTTGTGTAATCTAACAAGATGTACAAGTTAGTAGATTCGCCTCATTTCTAAAGTAGTTTCTTGAGAAAACAAACATCTTCATTGCCGAACATTGTACTGTGTGAAATAAGCTAATTCGTTCTAGGAATCACTTGCTTTCCTACAAAGAAGGTTGAGTGCAGCAAGTTCAAACTTTCCTAGTTTGTGTAATCTAACAAGATGTACAAGTTAGTAGATTCGCCTCATTTCTAAAGTAGTTTCTTGAGAAAAACAAACATCTTCATTGCCGAACATTGTACTGTGTGAAATAAGCTAATTCGTTCTAGGAATCACTTGCTTTCCTACAAAGAAGGTTGAGTGCAGCAAGTTCAAACTTTCCTAGTTTGTGTAATCTAACAAGATGTACAAGTTAGTAGATTCGCCTCATTTCTAAAGTAGTTTCTTGAGAAAACAAACATCTTCATTGCCGAACATTGTACTGTGTGAAATAAGCTAATTCGTTCTAGGAATCACTTGCTTTCCTACAAAGAAGGTTGAGTGCAGCAAGTTCAAACTTTCCTAGTTTGTGTAATCTAACAAGATGTACAAGTTAGTAGATTCGCCTCATTTCTAAAGTAGTTTCTTGAGAAAACAAACATCTTCATTGCCAACATTGTACTGTGTGAAATAAGCTAATTCGGTTCTAGGAATCACTTGCTTTCCTACAAAGAAGGTTGAGTGCAGCAAGTTCAAACTTTCCTAGTTTGTGTAATCTAACAAGATGTACAAGTTAGTAGATTCGCCTCATTTCTAAAGTAGTTTCTTGAGAAAACAAACATCTTCATTGCCGAACATTGTACTGTGTGAAATAAGCTAATTCGGTTCTAGGAATCACTTGCTTTCCTACAAAGAAGGTTGAGTGCAGCAAGTTCAAACTTTCCTAGTTTGTGTAATCTAACAAGATGTACAAGTTAGTAGATTCGCCTCATTTCTAAAGTAGTTTCTTGAGAAAACAAACATCTTCATTGCCGAACATTGTACTGTGTGAAATAAGCTAATTCGTTTCTAGGAATCACTTGCTTTCCTACAAAGAAGGTTGAGTGCAGCAAGTTCAAACTTTCCTAGTTTGTGTAATCTAACAAGATGTACAAGTTAGTAGATTCGCCTCATTTCTAAAGTAGTTTCTTGAGAAAACAAACATCTTCATTGCCTAACATTGTACTGTGTGAAATAAGCTAATTCGTTCTAGGAATCACTTGCTTTCCTACAAAGAAGGTTGAGTGCAGCAAGTTCAAACTTTCCTAGTTTGTGTAATCTAACAAGATGTACAAGTTAGTAGATTCGCCTCATTTCTAAAGTAGTTTCTGAGAAAACAAACATCTTCATTGCCAACATTGTACTGTGTGAAATAAGCTAATTCGTTCTAGGAATCACTTGCTTTCCTACAAAGAAGGTTGAGTGCAGCAAGTTCAAACTTTCCTAGTTTGTGTAATCTAACAAGATGTACAAGTTAGTAGATTCGCCTCATTTCTAAAGTAGTTTCTTGAGAAAACAAACATCTTCATTGCCGAACATTGTACTGTGTGAAATAAGCTAATTCGGTTCTAGGAATCACTTGCTTTCCTACAAAGAAGGTTGAGTGCAGCAAGTTCAAACTTTCCTAGTTTGTGTAATCTAACAAGATGTACAAGTTAGTAGATTCGCCTCATTTCTAAAGTAGTTTCTTGAGAAAACAAACATCTTCATTGCCGAACATTGTACTGTGTGAAATAAGCTAATTCGGTTCTAGGAATCACTTGCTTTCCTACAAAGAAGGTTGAGTGCAGCAAGTTCAAACTTTCCTAGTTTGTGTAATCTAACAAGATGTACAAGTTAGTAGATTCGCCTCATTTCTAAAGTAGTTTCTTGAGAAAAAAAAAACATCTTCATTGCCGAACATTGTACTGTGTGAAATAAGCTAATTCGGTTCTAGGAATCACTTGCTTTCCTACAAAGAAGGTTGAGTGCAGCAAGTTCAAACTTTCCTAGTTTGTGTAATCTAACAAGATGTACAAGTTAGTAGATTCGCCTCATTTCTAAAGTAGTTTCTTGAGAAAACAAACATCTTCATTGCCGAACATTGTACTGTGTGAAATAAGCTAATTCGGTTCTAGGAATCACTTGCTTTCCTACAAAGAAGGTTGAGTGCAGCAAGTTCAAACTTTCCTAGTTTGTGTAATCTAACAAGATGTACAAGTTAGTAGATTCGCCTCATTTCTAAAGTAGTTTCTTGAGAAAACAAACATCTTCATTGCCGAACATTGTACTGTGTGAAATAAGCTAATTCGGTTCTAGGAATCACTTGCTTTCCTACAAAGAAGGTTGAGTGCAGCAAGTTCAAACTTTCCTAGTTTGTGTAATCTAACAAGATGTACAAGTTAGTAGATTCGCCAAATTTCTAAAGTAGTTTCTTGAGAAAACAAACATCTTCATTGCCGAACATTGTACTGTGTGAAATAAGCTAATTCGTTCTAGGAATCACTTGCTTTCCTACAAAGAAGGTTGAGTGCAGCAAGTTCAAACTTTCCTAGTTTGTGTAATCTAACAAGATGTACAAGTTAGTAGATTCGCCTCATTTCTAAAGTAGTTTCTTGAGAAAACAAACATCTTCATTGCCGAACATTGTACTGTGTGAAATAAGCTAATTCGTTCTAGGAATCACTTGCTTTCCTACAAAGAAGGTTGAGTGCAGCAAGTTCAAACTTTCCTAGTTTGTGTAATCTAACAAGATGTACAAGTTAGTAGATTCGCCTCATTTCTAAAGTAGTTTCTTGAGAAAACAAACATCTTCATTGCCGAACATTGTACTGTGTGAAATAAGCTAATTCGTTTTAGGAATCACTTGCTTTCCTACAAAGAAGGTTGAGTGCAGCAAGTTCAAACTTTCCTAGTTTGTGTAATCTATGTGTAATCTAACAAGATGAAAACAAACATCTTCATTGCAAACATTGTACTGTGTGAAATAAGCTAATTCGGTTCTAGGAATCACTTGCTTTCCTCAAAGAAGGTTGAAAAGTTAAACTTTCCTAGTTTGAGAAAAACAAATGTATCTTCAGTAGATGCCCTCATTGTACTGTGTGAAAAACAAACATCTTCATTGCCGAACATTGTACTGTGTGAAATAAGCTAGGAATCACTTGCTTTCCTACAAAGAAGGTTGAGTGCAGCAAGTTCAAACTTTCCTAGTTTGTGTAATCTAACAAGATGTACAAGTTAGTAGATTCGCCTCATTTCTAAAGTAGTTTCTTGAGAAAACAAACATCTTCATTGCCGAACATTGTACTGTGTGAAATAAGCTAATTCGTTCTAGGAATCACTTGCTTTCCTACAAAGAAGGTTGAGTGCAGCAAGTTCAAACTTTCCTAGTTTGTGTAATCTAACAAGATGTACAAGTTAGTAGATTCGCCTCATTTCTAAAGTAGTTTCTTGAGAAAACAAACATCTTCATTGCCGAACATTGTACTGTGTGAAATAAGCTAATTCGTTCTAGGAATCACTTGCTTTCCTACAAAGAAGGTTGAGTGCAGCAAGTTCAAACTTTCCTAGTTTGTGTAATCTAACAAGATGTACAAGTTAGTAGATTCGCCTCATTTCTAAAGTAGTTTCTGAGAAAACAAACATCTTCATTGCCGAACATTGTACTGTGTGAAATAAGCTAATTCGTTCTAGGAATCACTTGCTTTCCTACAAAGAAGGTTGAGTGCAGCAAGTTCAAACTTTCCTAGTTTGTGTAATCTAACAAGATGTACAAGTTAGTAGATTCGCCTCATTTCTAAAGTAGTTTCTTGAGAAAACAAACATCTTCATTGCCGAACATTGTACTGTGTGAAATAAGCTAATTCGTTCTAGGAATCACTTGCTTTCCTACAAAGAAGGTTGAGTGCAGCAAGTTCAAACTTTCCTAGTTTGTGTAATCTAACAAGATGTACAAGTTAGTAGATTGCCCTCATTTCTAAAGTAGTTTCTTGAGAAAACAAACATCTTCATTGCCGAACATTGTACTGTGTGAAATAAGCTAATTCGTTTCTAGGAATCACTTGCTTTCCTACAAAGAAGGTTGAGTGCAGCAAGTTCAAACTTTCCTAGTTTGTGTAATCTAACAAGATGTACAAGTTAGTAGATTCGCCTCATTTCTAAAGTAGTTTCTGAGAAAACAAACATCTTCATTGCCTAACATTGTACTGTGTGAAATAAGCTAATTCGGTTCTAGGAATCACTTGCTTTCCTACAAAGAAGGTTGAGTGCAGCAAGTTCAAACTTTCCTAGTTTGTGTAATCTAACAAGATGTACAAGTTAGTAGATTCGCCTCATTTCTAAAGTAGTTTCTTGAGAAAACAAACATCTTCATTGCCAACATTGTACTGTGTGAAATAAGCTAATTCGTTCTAGGAATCACTTGCTTTCCTACAAAGAAGGTTGAGTGCAGCAAGTTCAAACTTTCCTAGTTGTGTAATCTAACAAGATGTACAAGTTAGTAGATTCGCCTCATTTCTAAAGTAGTTTCTTGAGAAAACAAACATCTTCATTGCCAACATTGTACTGTGTGAAATAAGCTAATTCGTTCTAGGAATCACTTGCTTTCCTACAAAGAAGGTTGAGTGCAGCAAGTTCAAACTTTCCTAGTTTGTGTAATCTAACAAGATGTACAAGTTAGTAGATTCGCCTCATTTCTAAAGTAGTTTCTTGAGAAAACAAACATCTTCATTGCCAAACATTGTACTGTGTGAAATAAGCTAATTGTTCTAGGAATCACTTGCTTTCCTACAAAGAAGGTTGAGTGCAGCAAGTTCAAACTTTCCTAGTTTGTGTAATCTAACAAGATGTACAAGTTAGTAGATTCGCCTCATTTCTAAAGTAGTTTCTTGAGAAAACAAACATCTTCATTGCCGAACATTGTACTGTGTGAAATAAGCTAATTCGTTCTAGGAATCACTTGCTTTCCTACAAAGAAGGTTGAGTGCAGCAAGTTCAAACTTTCCTAGTTTGTGTAATCTAACAAGATGTACAAGTTAGTAGATTCGCCTCATTTCTAAAGTAGTTTCTTGAGAAAACAAACATCTTCATTGCCGAACATTGTACTGTGTGAAATAAGCTAATTCGTTCTAGGAATCACTTGCTTTCCTACAAAGAAGGTTGAGTGCAGCAAGTTCAAACTTTCCTAGTTTGTGTAATCTAACAAGATGTACAAGTTAGTAGATTCGCCTCATTTCTAAAGTAGTTTCTTGAGAAAACAAACATCTTCATTGCCGAACATTGTACTGTGTGAAATAAGCTAATTCGTTCTAGGAATCACTTGCTTTCCTACAAAGAAGGTTGAGTGCAGCAAGTTCAAACTTTCCTAGTTTGTGTAATCTAACAAGATGTACAAGTTAGTAGATTCGCCTCATTTCTAAAGTAGTTTCTTGAGAAAACAAACATCTTCATTGCCAAACATTGTACTGTGTGAAATAAGCTAATTCGTTTCTAGGAATCACTTGCTTTCCTACAAAGAAGGTTGAGTGCAGCAAGTTCAAACTTTCCTAGTTTGTGTAATCTAACAAGATGTACAAGTTAGTAGATTCGCCTCATTTCTAAAGTAGTTTCTTGAGAAAACAAACATCTTCATTGCCGAACATTGTACTGTGTGAAATAAGCTAATTCGTTTCTAGGAATCACTTGCTTTCCTACAAAGAAGGTTGAGTGCAGCAAGTTCAAACTTTCCTAGTTTGTGTAATCTAACAAGATGTACAAGTTAGTAGATTCGCCTCATTTCTAAAGTAGTTTCTTGAGAAAACAAACATCTTCATTGCCAAACATTGTACTGTGTGAAATAAGCTAATTCGTTCTAGGAATCACTTGCTTTCCTACAAAGAAGGTTGAGTGCAGCAAGTTCAAACTTTCCTAGTTTGTGTAATCTAACAAGATGTACAAGTTAGTAGATTCGCCTCATTTCTAAAGTAGTTTCTTGAGAAAACAAACATCTTCATTGCCGAACATTGTACTGTGTGAAATAAGCTAATTCGTTCTAGGAATCACTTGCTTTCCTACAAAGAAGGTTGAGTGCAGCAAGTTCAAACTTTCCTAGTTTGTGTAATCTAACAAGATGTACAAGTTAGTAGATTCGCCTCATTTCTAAAGTAGTTTCTTGAGAAAACAAACATCTTCATTGCCAACATTGTACTGTGTGAAATAAGCTAATTCGTTCTAGGAATCACTTGCTTTCCTACAAAGAAGGTTGAGTGCAGCAAGTTCAAACTTTCCTAGTTTGTGTAATCTAACAAGATGTACAAGTTAGTAGATTCGCCTCATTTCTAAAGTAGTTTCTTGAGAAAACAAACATCTTCATTGCCGAACATTGTACTGTGTGAAATAAGCTAATTCGTTTCTAGGAATCACTTGCTTTCCTACAAAGAAGGTTGAGTGCAGCAAGTTCAAACTTTCCTAGTTTGTGTAATCTAACAAGATGTACAAGTTAGTAGATTCGCCTCATTTCTAAAGTAGTTTCTTGAGAAAACAAACATCTTCATTGCCGAACATTGTACTGTGTGAAATAAGCTAATTCGTTCTAGGAATCACTTGCTTTCCTACAAAGAAGGTTGAGTGCAGCAAGTTCAAACTTTCCTAGTTTGTGTAATCTAACAAGATGTACAAGTTAGTAGATTCGCCTCATTTCTAAAGTAGTTTCTTGAGAAAACAAACATCTTCATTGCCAACATTGTACTGTGTGAAATAAGCTAATTCGTTTCTAGGAATCACTTGCTTTCCTACAAAGAAGGTTGAGTGCAGCAAGTTCAAACTTTCCTAGTTTGTGTAATCTAACAAGATGTACAAGTTAGTAGATTCGCCTCATTTCTAAAGTAGTTTCTTGAGAAAACAAACATCTTCATTGCCGAACATTGTACTGTGTGAAATAAGCTAATTCGGTTCTAGGAATCACTTGCTTTCCTACAAAGAAGGTTGAGTGAGCAAGTTCAAACTTTCCTAGTTTGTGTAATCTAACAAGATGTACAAGTTAGTAGATTCGCCTCATTTCTAAAGTAGTTTCTTGAGAAAACAAACATCTTCATTGCCGAACATTGTACTGTGTGAAATAAGCTAATTCGTTCTAGGAATCACTTGCTTTCCTACAAAGAAGGTTGAGTGCAGCAAGTTCAAACTTTCCTAGTTTGTGTAATCTAACAAGATGTACAAGTTAGTAGATTCGCCTCATTTCTAAAGTAGTTTCTTGAGAAAACAAACATCTTCATTGCCGAACATTGTACTGTGTGAAATAAGCTAATTCGTTCTAGGAATCACTTGCTTTCCTACAAAGAAGGTTGAGTGCAGCAAGTTCAAACTTTCCTAGTTTGTGTAATCTAACAAGATGTACAAGTTAGTAGATTCGCCTCATTTCTAAAGTAGTTTCTTGAGAAAACAAACATCTTCATTGCCAACATTGTACTGTGTGAAATAAGCTAATTCGTTCTAGGAATCACTTGCTTTCCTACAAAGAAGGTTGAGTGCAGCAAGTTCAAACTTTCCTAGTTTGTGTAATCTAACAAGATGTACAAGTTAGTAGATTCGCCTCATTTCTAAAGTAGTTTCTTGAGAAAACAAACATCTTCATTGCCAACATTGTACTGTGTGAAATAAGCTAATTCGTTCTAGGAATCACTTGCTTTCCTACAAAGAAGGTTGAGTGCAGCAAGTTCAAACTTTCCTAGTTTGTGTAATCTAACAAGATGTACAAGTTAGTAGATTCGCCTCATTTCTAAAGTAGTTTCTTGAGAAAACAAACATCTTCATTGCCGAACATTGTACTGTGTGAAATAAGCTAATTCGTTCTAGGAATCACTTGCTTTCCTACAAAGAAGGTTGAGTGCAGCAAGTTCAAACTTTCCTAGTTTGTGTAATCTAACAAGATGTACAAGTTAGTAGATTCGCCTCATTTCTAAAGTAGTTTCTGAGAAAACAAACATCTTCATTGCCGAACATTGTACTGTGTGAAATAAGCTAATTCGTTCTAGGAATCACTTGCTTTCCTACAAAGAAGGTTGAGTGCAGCAAGTTCAAACTTTCCTAGTTTGTGTAATCTAACAAGATGTACAAGTTAGTAGATTCGCCTCATTTCTAAAGTAGTTTCTTGAGAAAACAAACATCTTCATTGCCGAACATTGTACTGTGTGAAATAAGCTAATTCGGTTCTAGGAATCACTTGCTTTCCTACAAAGAAGGTTGAGTGCAGCAAGTTCAAACTTTCCTAGTTTGTGTAATCTAACAAGATGTACAAGTTAGTAGATTCGCCTCATTTCTAAAGTAGTTTCTTGAGAAAACAAACATCTTCATTGCCAACATTGTACTGTGTGAAATAAGCTAATTCGTTTCTAGGAATCACTTGCTTTCCTACAAAGAAGGTTGAGTGCAGCAAGTTCAAACTTTCCTAGTTTGTGTAATCTAACAAGATGTACAAGTTAGTAGATTCGCCTCATTTCTAAAGTAGTTTCTTGAGAAAACAAACATCTTCATTGCCGAACATTGTACTGTGTGAAATAAGCTAATTCGGTTCTAGGAATCACTTGCTTTCCTACAAAGAAGGTTGAGTGCAGCAAGTTCAAACTTTCCTAGTTTGTGTAATCTAACAAGATGTACAAGTTAGTAGATTCGCCTCATTTCTAAAGTAGTTTCTTGAGAAAACAAACATCTTCATTGCCGAACATTGTACTGTGTGAAATAAGCTAATTCGTTCTAGGAATCACTTGCTTTCCTACAAAGAAGGTTGAGTGCAGCAAGTTCAAACTTTCCTAGTTTGTGTAATCTAACAAGATGTACAAGTTAGTAGATTCGCCTCATTTCTAAAGTAGTTTCTTGAGAAAACAAACATCTTCATTGCCGAACATTGTACTGTGTGAAATAAGCTAATTCGGTTCTAGGAATCACTTGCTTTCCTACAAAGAAGGTTGAGTGCAGCAAGTTCAAACTTTCCTAGTTTGTGTAATCTAACAAGATGTACAAGTTAGTAGATTCGCCTCATTTCTAAAGTAGTTTCTTGAGAAAACAAACATCTTCATTGCCGAACATTGTACTGTGTGAAATAAGCTAATTCGTTCTAGGAATCACTTGCTTTCCTACAAAGAAGGTTGAGTGCAGCAAGTTCAAACTTTCCTAGTTTGTGTAATCTAACAAGATGTACAAGTTAGTAGATTCGCCTCATTTCTAAAGTAGTTTCTTGAGAAAACAAACATCTTCATTGCCGAACATTGTACTGTGTGAAATAAGCTAATTCGTTCTAGGAATCACTTGCTTTCCTACAAAGAAGGTTGAGTGCAGCAAGTTCAAACTTTCCTAGTTTGTGTAATCTAACAAGATGTACAAGTTAGTAGATTCGCCTCATTTCTAAAGTAGTTTCTTGAGAAAACAAACATCTTCATTGCCGAACATTGTACTGTGTGAAATAAGCTAATTCGTTTCTAGGAATCACTTGCTTTCCTACAAAGAAGGTTGAGTGCAGCAAGTTCAAACTTTCCTAGTTTGTGTAATCTAACAAGATGTACAAGTTAGTAGATTCGCCTCATTTCTAAAGTAGTTTCTTGAGAAAACAAACATCTTCATTGCCAACATTGTACTGTGTGAAATAAGCTAATTCGTTCTAGGAATCACTTGCTTTCCTACAAAGAAGGTTGAGTGCAGCAAGTTCAAACTTTCCTAGTTTGTGTAATCTAACAAGATGTACAAGTTAGTAGTAGATTCGCCTCATTTCTAAAGTAGTTTCTTGAGAAAACAAACATCTTCATTGCCAACATTGTACTGTGTGAAATAAGCTAATTCGTTCTAGGAATCACTTGCTTTCCTACAAAGAAGGTTGAGTGCAGCAAGTTCAAACTTTCCTAGTTTGTGTAATCTAACAAGATGTACAAGTTAGTAGATTCGCCTCATTTCTAAAGTAGTTTCTTGAGAAAACAAACATCTTCATTGCCAACATTGTACTGTGTGAAATAAGCTAATTGTTCTAGGAATCACTTGCTTTCCTACAAAGAAGGTTGAGTGCAGCAAGTTCAAACTTTCCTAGTTTGTGTAATCTAACAAGATGTACAAGTTAGTAGATTCGCCTCATTTCTAAAGTAGTTTCTTGAGAAAACAAACATCTTCATTGCCGAACATTGTACTGTGTGAAATAAGCTAATTCGTTCTAGGAATCACTTGCTTTCCTACAAAGAAGGTTGAGTGCAGCAAGTTCAAACTTTCCTAGTTTGTGTAATCTAACAAGATGTACAAGTTAGTAGATTCGCCTCATTTCTAAAGTAGTTTCTTGAGAAAACAAACATCTTCATTGCCGAACATTGTACTGTGTGAAATAAGCTAATTCGTTTCTAGGAATCACTTGCTTTCCTACAAAGAAGGTTGAGTGCAGCAAGTTCAAACTTTCCTAGTTTGTGTAATCTAACAAGATGTACAAGTTAGTAGATTCGCCCATTTTTCTAAAGTAGTTTCTTGAGAAAACAAACATCTTCATTGCCGAACATTGTACTGTGTGAAATAAGCTAATTCGTTCTAGGAATCACTTGCTTTCCTACAAAGAAGGTTGAGTGCAGCAAGTTCAAACTTTCCTAGTTTGTGTAATCTAACAAGATGTACAAGTTAGTAGATTCGCCTCATTTCTAAAGTAGTTTCTTGAGAAAACAAACATCTTCATTGCCGAACATTGTACTGTGTGAAATAAGCTAATTCGTTCTAGGAATCACTTGCTTTCCTACAAAGAAGGTTGAGTGCAGCAAGTTCAAACTTTCCTAGTTTGTGTAATCTAACAAGATGTACAAGTTAGTAGATTCGCCTCATTTCTAAAGTAGTTTCTTGAGAAAACAAACATCTCCATTGCCGAACATTGTACTGTGTGAAATAAGCTAATTCGTTCTAGGAATCACTTGCTTTCCTACAAAGAAGGTTGAGTGCAGCAAGTTCAAACTTTCCTAGTTTGTGTAATCTAACAAGATGTACAAGTTAGTAGATTCGCCTCATTTCTAAAGTAGTTTCTTGAGAAAACAAACATCTTCATTGCCGAACATTGTACTGTGTGAAATAAGCTAATTCGTTCTAGGAATCACTTGCTTTCCTACAAAGAAGGTTGAGTGCAGCAAGTTCAAACTTTCCTAGTTTGTGTAATCTAACAAGATGTACAAGTTAGTAGATTCGCCTCATTTCTAAAGTAGTTTCTTGAGAAAACAAACATCTTCATTGCCGAACATTGTACTGTGTGAAATAAGCTAATTCGTTTCTAGGAATCACTTGCTTTCCTACAAAGAAGGTTGAGTGCAGCAAGTTCAAACTTTCCTAGTTTGTGTAATCTAACAAGATGTACAAGTTAGTAGATTCGCCTCATTTCTAAAGTAGTTTCTTGAGAAAACAAACATCTTCATTGCCGAACATTGTACTGTGTGAAATAAGCTAATTCGTTTCTAGGAATCACTTGCTTTCCTACAAAGAAGGTTGAGTGCAGCAAGTTCAAACTTTCCTAGTTTGTGTAATCTAACAAGATGTACAAGTTAGTAGATTCGCCTCATTTCTAAAGTAGTTTCTTGAGAAAACAAACATCTTCATTGCCGAACATTGTACTGTGTGAAATAAGCTAATTCGTTCTAGGAATCACTTGCTTTCCTACAAAGAAGGTTGAGTGCAGCAAGTTCAAACTTTCCTAGTTTGTGTAATCTAACAAGATGTACAAGTTAGTAGATTCGCCTCATTTCTAAAGTAGTTTCTTGAGAAAACAAACATCTTCATTGCCGAACATTGTACTGTGTGAAATAAGCTAATTCGGTTCTAGGAATCACTTGCTTTCCTACAAAGAAGGTTGAGTGCAGCAAGTTCAAACTTTCCTAGTTTGTGTAATCTAACAAGATGTACAAGTTAGTAGATTCGCCTCATTTCTAAAGTAGTTTCTTGAGAAAACAAACATCTTCATTGCCGAACATTGTACTGTGTGAAATAAGCTAATTCGTTCTAGGAATCACTTGCTTTCCTACAAAGAAGGTTGAGTGCAGCAAGTTCAAACTTTCCTAGTTTGTGTAATCTAACAAGATGTACAAGTTAGTAGATTCGCCTCATTTCTAAAGTAGTTTCTGAGAAAACAAACATCTTCATTGCCGAACATTGTACTGTGTGAAATAAGCTAATTCGGTTCTAGGAATCACTTGCTTTCCTACAAAGAAGGTTGAGTGCAGCAAGTTCAAACTTTCCTAGTTTGTGTAATCTAACAAGATGTACAAGTTAGTAGATTCGCCTCATTTCTAAAGTAGTTTCTGGAGAAAACAAACATCTTCATTGCCGAACATTGTACTGTGTGAAATAAGCTAATTCGGTTCTAGGAATCACTTGCTTTCCTACAAAGAAGGTTGAGTGCAGCAAGTTCAAACTTTCCTAGTTTGTGTAATCTAACAAGATGTACAAGTTAGTAGATTCGCCTCATTTCTAAAGTAGTTTCTTGAGAAAACACACATCTTCATTGCCGAACATTGTACTGTGTGAAATAAGCTAATTCGGTTCTAGGAATCACTTGCTTTCCTACAAAGAAGGTTGAGTGCAGCAAGTTCAAACTTTCCTAGTTTGTGTAATCTAACAAGATGTACAAGTTAGTAGATTCGCCTCATTTCTAAAGTAGTTTCTTGAGAAAACAAACATCTTCATTGCCGAACATTGTACTGTGTGAAATAAGCTAATTCGGTTCTAGGAATCACTTGCTTTCCTACAAAGAAGGTTGAGTGCAGCAAGTTCAAACTTTCCTAGTTTGTGTAATCTAACAAGATGTACAAGTTAGTAGATTCGCCTCATTTCTAAAGTAGTTTCTTGAGAAAACAAACATCTTCATTGCCAACATTGTACTGTGTGAAATAAGCTAATTCGGTTCTAGGAATCACTTGCTTTCCTACAAAGAAGGTTGAGTGCAGCAAGTTCAAACTTTCCTAGTTTGTGTAATCTAACAAGATGTACAAGTTAGTAGATTCGCCTCATTTCTAAAGTAGTTTCTTGAGAAAACAAACATCTTCATTGCCGAACATTGTACTGTGTGAAATAAGCTAATTCGTTTCTAGGAATCACTTGCTTTCCTACAAAGAAGGTTGAGTGCAGCAAGTTCAAACTTTCCTAGTTTGTGTAATCTAACAAGATGTACAAGTTAGTAGATTCGCCTCATTTCTAAAGTAGTTTCTTGAGAAAACAAACATCTTCATTGCCGAACATTGTACTGTGTGAAATAAGCTAATTCGGTCTAGGAATCACTTGCTTTCCTACAAAGAAGGTTGAGTGCAGCAAGTTCAAACTTTCCTAGTTTGTGTAATCTAACAAGATGTACAAGTTAGTAGATTCGCCTCATTTCTAAAGTAGTTTCTTGAGAAAAAAAAACATCTTCATTGCCGAACATTGTACTGTGTGAAATAAGCTAATTCGGTTCTAGGAATCACTTGCTTTCCTACAAAGAAGGTTGAGTGCAGCAAGTTCAAACTTTCCTAGTTTGTGTAATCTAACAAGATGTACAAGTTAGTAGATTCGCCTCATTTCTAAAGTAGTTTCTTGAGAAAACAAACATCTTCATTGCCGAACATTGTACTGTGTGAAATAAGCTAATTCGGTTCTAGGAATCACTTGCTTTCCTACAAAGAAGGTTGAGTGCAGCAAGTTCAAACTTTCCTAGTTTGTGTAATCTAACAAGATGTACAAGTTAGTAGATTCGCCTCATTTCTAAAGTAGTTTCTTGAGAAAACAAACATCTTCATTGCCAACATTGTACTGTGTGAAATAAGCTAATTCGTTCTAGGAATCACTTGCTTTCCTACAAAGAAGGTTGAGTGCAGCAAGTTCAAACTTTCCTAGTTTGTGTAATCTAACAAGATGTACAAGTTAGTAGATTCGCCATTTCTAAAGTAGTTTCTTGAGAAAACAAACATCTTCATTGCCGAACATTGTACTGTGTGAAATAAGCTAATTCGTTCTAGGAATCACTTGCTTTCCTACAAAGAAGGTTGAGTGCAGCAAGTTCAAACTTTCCTAGTTTGTGTAATCTAACAAGATGTACAAGTTAGTAGATTCGCCTCATTTCTAAAGTAGTTTCTTGAGAAAACAAACATCTTCATTGCCGAACATTGTACTGTGTGAAATAAGCTAATTCGTTTCTAGGAATCACTTGCTTTCCTACAAAGAAGGTTGAGTGCAGCAAGTTCAAACTTTCCTAGTTTGTGTAATCTAACAAGATGTACAAGTTAGTAGATTCGCCTCATTTCTAAAGTAGTTTCTTGAGAAAACAAACATCTTCATTGCCAACATTGTACTGTGTGAAATAAGCTAATTCGTTTCTAGGAATCACTTGCTTTCCTACAAAGAAGGTTGAGTGCAGCAAGTTCAAACTTTCCTAGTTTGTGTAATCTAACAAGATGTACAAGTTAGTAGATTCGCCTCATTTCTAAAGTAGTTTCTTGAGAAAACAAACATCTTCATTGCCAACATTGTACTGTGTGAAATAAGCTAATTCGTTTCTAGGAATCACTTGCTTTCCTACAAAGAAGGTTGAGTGCAGCAAGTTCAAACTTTCCTAGTTTGTGTAATCTAACAAGATGTACAAGTTAGTAGATTCGCCTCATTTCTAAAGTAGTTTCTTGAGAAAACAAACATCTTCATTGCCGAACATTGTACTGTGTGAAATAAGCTAATTCGTTTCTAGGAATCACTTGCTTTCCTACAAAGAAGGTTGAGTGCAGCAAGTTCAAACTTTCCTAGTTTGTGTAATCTAACAAGATGTACAAGTTAGTAGATTCGCCTCATTTCTAAAGTAGTTTCTTGAGAAAACAAACATCTTCATTGCCGAACATTGTACTGTGTGAAATAAGCTAATTCGGTTCTAGGAATCACTTGCTTTCCTACAAAGAAGGTTGAGTGCAGCAAGTTCAAACTTTCCTAGTTTGTGTAATCTAACAAGATGTACAAGTTAGTAGATTCGCCTCATTTCTAAAGTAGTTTCTTGAGAAAACAAACATCTTCATTGCCGAACATTGTACTGTGTGAAATAAGCTAATTCGGTCTAGGAATCACTTGCTTTCCTACAAAGAAGGTTGAGTGCAGCAAGTTCAAACTTTCCTAGTTTGTGTAATCTAACAAGATGTACAAGTTAGTAGATTCGCCTCATTTCTAAAGTAGTTTCTGAGAAAACAAACATCTTCATTGCCGAACATTGTACTGTGTGAAATAAGCTAATTCGGTTCTAGGAATCACTTGCTTTCCTACAAAGAAGGTTGAGTGCAGCAAGTTCAAACTTTCCTAGTTTGTGTAATCTAACAAGATGTACAAGTTAGTAGATTCGCCTCATTTCTAAAGTAGTTTCTTGAGAAAACAAACATCTTCATTGCCGAACATTGTACTGTGTGAAATAAGCTAATTCGGTTCTAGGAATCACTTGCTTTCCTACAAAGAAGGTTGAGTGCAGCAAGTTCAAACTTTCCTAGTTTGTGTAATCTAACAAGATGTACAAGTTAGTAGATTCGCCTCATTTCTAAAGTAGTTTCTGAGAAAACAAACATCTTCATTGCCGAACATTGTACTGTGTGAAATAAGCTAATTCGGTTCTAGGAATCACTTGCTTTCCTACAAAGAAGGTTGAGTGCAGCAAGTTCAAACTTTCCTAGTTTGTGTAATCTAACAAGATGTACAAGTTAGTAGATTCGCCTCATTTCTAAAGTAGTTTCTTGAGAAAACAAACATCTTCATTGCCGAACATTGTACTGTGTGAAATAAGCTAATTCGTTCTAGGAATCACTTGCTTTCCTACAAAGAAGGTTGAGTGCAGCAAGTTCAAACTTTCCTAGTTTGTGTAATCTAACAAGATGTACAAGTTAGTAGATTCGCCTCATTTCTAAAGTAGTTTCTGGAGAAAACAAACATCTTCATTGCCTAACATTGTACTGTGTGAAATAAGCTAATTCGTTCTAGGAATCACTTGCTTTCCTACAAAGAAGGTTGAGTGCAGCAAGTTCAAACTTTCCTAGTTTGTGTAATCTAACAAGATGTACAAGTTAGTAGATTCGCCTCATTTCTAAAGTAGTTTCTTGAGAAAACAAACATCTTCATTGCCGAACATTGTACTGTGTGAAATAAGCTAATTCGTTCTAGGAATCACTTGCTTTCCTACAAAGAAGGTTGAGTGCAGCAAGTTCAAACTTTCCTAGTTTGTGTAATCTAACAAGATGTACAAGTAGATTCGCCTCATTTCTAAAGTAGTTTCTTGAGAAAACAAACATCTTCATTGCCAACATTGTACTGTGTGAAATAAGCTAATTCGTTTCTAGGAATCACTTGCTTTCCTACAAAGAAGGTTGAGTGCAGCAAGTTCAAACTTTCCTAGTTTGTGTAATCTAACAAGATGTACAAGTTAGTAGATTCGCCTCATTTCTAAAGTAGTTTCTTGAGAAAACAAACATCTTCATTGCCGAACATTGTACTGTGTGAAATAAGCTAATTCGTTCTAGGAATCACTTGCTTTCCTACAAAGAAGGTTGAGTGCAGCAAGTTCAAACTTTCCTAGTTTGTGTAATCTAACAAGATGTACAAGTTAGTAGATTCGCCTCATTTCTAAAGTAGTTTCTTGAGAAAACAAACATCTTCATTGCCGAACATTGTACTGTGTGAAATAAGCTAATTCGGTTCTAGGAATCACTTGCTTTCCTACAAAGAAGGTTGAGTGCAGCAAGTTCAAACTTTCCTAGTTTGTGTAATCTAACAAGATGTACAAGTTAGTAGATTCGCCTCATTTCTAAAGTAGTTTCTTGAGAAAACAAACATCTTCATTGCCAACATTGTACTGTGTGAAATAAGCTAATTGTTTCTAGGAATCACTTGCTTTCCTACAAAGAAGGTTGAGTGCAGCAAGTTCAAACTTTCCTAGTTTGTGTAATCTAACAAGATGCACAAGTTAGTAGATTCGCCTCATTTCTAAAGTAGTTTCTTGAGAAAACAAACATCTTCATTGCCGAACATTGTACTGTGTGAAATAAGCTAATTCGTTCTAGGAATCACTTGCTTTCCTACAAAGAAGGTTGAGTGCAGCAAGTTCAAACTTTCCTAGTTTGTGTAATCTAACAAGATGTACAAGTTAGTAGATTCGCCTCATTTCTAAAGTAGTTTCTTGAGAAAACAAACATCTTCATTGCCGAACATTGTACTGTGTGAAATAAGAAAAGAGTGATCCAGGAATCACTTGCTTTCCTACAAAGAAGGTTGAGTGCAGCAAGTTCAAACTTTCCTAGTTTGTGTAATCTAACAAGATGTGTACTTGAGAAAACAAACATCTTCATTGTTGTACTGTGTGAAATAAGCTAATTGTTCTAGGAATCACTTGCTTTCCTACAAAGAAGGTTGAGTGCAGCAAGTTCAAACTTTCCTAGTTTGTGTAATCTAACAAGATGTACAAGTTAGTAGATTCGCCTCATTTCTAAAGTAGTTTCTTGAGAAAACAAACATCTTCATTGCCGAACATTGTACTGTGTGAAATAAGCTAATTGTTCTAGGAATCACTTGCTTTCCTACAAAGAAGGTTGAGTGCAGCAAGTTCAAACTTTCCTAGTTTGTGTAATCTAACAAGATGTACAAGTTAGTAGATTCGCCTCATTTCTAAAGTAGTTTCTTGAGAAAACAAACATCTTCATTGCCGAACATTGTACTGTGTGAAATAAGCTAATTCGTTCTAGGAATCACTTGCTTTCCTACAAAGAAGGTTGAGTGCAGCAAGTTCAAACTTTCCTAGTTTGTGTAATCTAACAAGATGTACAAGTTAGTAGATTCGCCTCATTTCTAAAGTAGTTTCTTGAGAAAACAAACATCTTCATTGCCGAACATTGTACTGTGTGAAATAAGCTAATTCGTTCTAGGAATCACTTGCTTTCCTACAAAGAAGGTTGAGTGCAGCAAGTTCAAACTTTCCTAGTTTGTGTAATCTAACAAGATGTACAAGTTAGTAGATTCGCCTCATTTCTAAAGTAGTTTCTTGAGAAAACAAACATCTTCATTGCCAACATTGTACTGTGTGAAATAAGCTAATTGTTCTAGGAATCACTTGCTTTCCTACAAAGAAGGTTGAGTGCAGCAAGTTCAAACTTTCCTAGTTTGTGTAATCTAACAAGATGTACAAGTTAGTAGATTCGCCATTTCTAAAGTAGTTTCTTGAGAAAACAAACATCTTCATTGCCGAACATTGTACTGTGTGAAATAAGCTAATTCGTTCTAGGAATCACTTGCTTTCCTACAAAGAAGGTTGAGTGCAGCAAGTTCAAACTTTCCTAGTTTGTGTAATCTAACAAGATGTACAAGTTAGTAGATCTGCCTCATTTCTAAAGTAGTTTCTTGAGAAAACAAACATCTTCATTGCCGAACATTGTACTGTGTGAAATAAGCTAATTGTTCTAGGAATCACTTGCTTTCCTACAAAGAAGGTTTTGAGAAAACAAACATCTTCATTGCCGAACATTGTACTGTGTGAAATAAGCTAATTCGTTTCTAGGAATCACTTGCTTTCCTACAAAGAAGGTTGAGTGCAGCAAGTTCAAACTTTCCTAGTTTGTGTAATCTAACAAGATGTACAAGTTAGTAGATTCGCCTCATTTCTAAAGTAGTTTCTTGAGAAAACAAACATCTTCATTGCCGAACATTGTACTGTGTGAAATAAGCTAATTCGGTTCTAGGAATCACTTGCTTTCCTACAAAGAAGGTTGAGTGCAGCAAGTTCAAACTTTCCTAGTTTGTGTAATCTAACAAGATGTACAAGTTAGTAGATTCGCCTCATTTCTAAAGTAGTTTCTTGAGAAAACAAACATCTTCATTGCCGAACATTGTACTGTGTGAAATAAGCTAATTCGTTCTAGGAATCACTTGCTTTCCTACAAAGAAGGTTGAGTGCAGCAAGTTCAAACTTTCCTAGTTTGTGTAATCTAACAAGATGTACAAGTTAGTAGATTCGCCTCATTTCTAAAGTAGTTTCTTGAGAAAACAAACATCTTCATTGCCAACATTGTACTGTGTGAAATAAGCTAATTCGGTTCTAGGAATCACTTGCTTTCCTACAAAGAAGGTTGAGTGCAGCAAGTTCAAACTTTCCTAGTTTGTGTAATCTAACAAGATGTACAAGTTAGTAGATTCGCCTCATTTCTAAAGTAGTTTCTTGAGAAAACAAACATCTTCATTGCCGAACATTGTACTGTGTGAAATAAGCTAATTCGTTTCTAGGAATCACTTGCTTTCCTACAAAGAAGGTTGAGTGCAGCAAGTTCAAACTTTCCTAGTTTGTGTAATCTAACAAGATGTACAAGTTAGTAGATTCGCCTCATTTCTAAAGTAGTTTTGAGAAAACAAA
>JAEOAD010000032.1:25862500-25899422 GCA_036365145.1 Orientallactaga sibirica | reverse complement strand
ATCTAGACAGCCAGGCCTTACAATGCTATATATTTGCAATTAATCAGTCAGCATTAAAAAAATAAAATCATTGAACATGGTGGTGTACACCTTTACTCACAAAGAGGTAGGAGGATTGCTGTGAGTTTGAGGCTAGTTTGAGACTAAATAGTGAATTGCAAGTCAGCCTGGGCTATAGCAAGACCCTACCTCAAATAAATAAATAAATAAAATCTTAACTTTACACTATGCTTATGATTAAATGTCAATATGCTTTAAAATGATTAATTTGGCCCCATGTTATTTACTCAGTTGTGGCCTATATTGTTAATAAATCCACCTGATAAAAGTTCCTGGACTGGGCGTGGTGGTGCACACCTTTAATCCCAGCACTTGGGAGGCAGAGGTAGGAGGCCACCCTGAGACTACATAGTTAATTCCAGGTCAGCCTGGACCAGAGTAAATCCCTACCTTGCAAAACCAAAAAAAAAAAAAAAAAAAAAAAAAAAAAAAAAAAAAAAAAAACTTCCTGGGAGGTTTTATGAAGAAATAGGTTAACTTGTTCTTGAAAAAAAAAGGTAGTGTGGATATATCATGAATTAACAGGAGCTTGAAAGCTCCAGAAAATGGTGTTAAAGACAAGAACTATTAATTATCCTGATACAATTAGTGAATATTGTACAAATGTACTGAAATAGCACAAAGTACATGAGAAATGGTTACATTAATCAAAAATTATTTACAAAATATTTAAAAAGATGGAAATGCTTATTTCCCTGATTTGATCATTACACACTGTACACTCACTGAATTATGACACTGTGTTCCATAATTTTTTACAATTAAAATAATTTGAAAAATTGAAAATAAGTAGAGACAGATGGCAACTGTGCTAAATGAACAGATGAGCAACAAATACTTAAAAGCACTTCTAGAACTGGTCTTTGTGTCTTAGAGCTGATTTGAGAGAGAGAGAGAGAGAGAGAGAGAGAGAGAGAGAGATCTCATTAGTTCTTTTAGGGATAAAGGTGGAAAATATTTGTTTATATAGGTACGAAATAGCTTTATGTCCTAAAACCACAAAGCCAGAAGACCATTTTATCATATGTATAACACAATGGCACTGTATGAAAACTTTTCACTGAATTTTTTATTTTAGATTACACATGTTAACTTCAAATGATTGATTAGTTCATCTTGCCGTTCCAAACCAACCTATTTTCATACAAACCAATATTCATCTCCTCAACAAAATCTGAACAGAAAACACAGCACATTTTATTTCATAGCAGATGAAAAACAGGATAGTGAAAGCATGCACACAGACTTACCGAGGTGTACAAGTGTCCCTCACTGTTCACTGCCAAATACATCTTGGTTTGAACTCCTTCAACAGCCACCACTCAAAGACCAACAGGGATGAGGTTAAACAGAGCTGAAAATTCATAGAAAGTGAAAAAGTTATACTTCTTGATTTCATAGTTTTCCAATGTGTTCCACAGGAAAATCTGGCTCCCTAAACGTAGTATGGACTGGACAAGTATGTACATAGACATGTAGCCACATAAAAACTAAAGCCTCATTCTACCTTCTAGTGTACTTGACTCATGGTTTCCATTACAGTCATTTATCTGGGGCTATAAGTACATATTCTCAAAGACTCCAGGTACAATGGAAGACTCTAGACTCAGTACCCTAGTTTAAAGAATCAGAATGAGGAATATTGATTCTTCTGGGGTGATCTGCCACCAGGAATTGTTTTGTACATTAAATAGCATCATCCTTTATAAAAATAAGCAATTTTAAATAATTTTTTCTTAAATTTATTTATTTGACAGAGAGAGACAAAGAGAGAGAGAGAGAGAGAGAGAGAGAGAGAGAGAGAGAGAGAGAGATAATGGGCATGTCAGGGTCTTCAGCTGCAGCAAATGACCTTCAGATGCACGTGGCACCTTGTGCATCCAGCTTCCATGGGTACTAGGGAATAGATCCTCAGACCTTTGGCTTTGTAGGCAAGTACCTTAACCACTATGCCATCTCTCCAGTCAAAACCTAAGCTTTTAAACTGCTTCCCTAGGTAGTTGACCAAATTTACACTGCCAATGTCAGAGATATCAGTCAGTTGGGAAGTGATTCCTATACTCTTAGAAGAGACATTATTGGTCCAATGTCTTCATTTAAATAATCTGCCAGAGCCCACTGGCAGATTCAAATAGTAGCTGAGTGGGGAGTGAGGATTAAGGAAAAAGAAAGACAAGAGAGACCAAAAATGAACTTGGGAGGGCTGTCCATCAATACCTAGGCCCCAACTTTATTTAGTTTAGCGTTTTTATACTTCTTCTCAGAGCACAAGGATGCAAATGGAACAAATGGTAAATACAGGATTTCTCAGAAAACCTTCATTACAAAACAGTTAAATCTTTGCCTCCTTGCTTCATTTCCTCCTCAATTTCCATATTCTCAGCAGGTAAGGGATCTCTGCTTGGCCACACATTCTGCTTATCTGCAGCCCATTGAAAAACAGAAATTAAGTCAGGATCAAATGGCTCCCAACAATAATCTATATAATTTCCAATCTAACCCCCTCCCAACATATCTACCCTTGCAATAATAAGTCGTATTCTCCCAGAGAAGATTTTATAAAAGAACAGAAATTTTCCAAGTCAGTCTTGAGAGGGGTCCTAGCTTTTAGACTTGAAGAACAAAGATTACATCAATAAAAACAAGGAGGCAGGTTTTCTGGTGCCTGCCTTTATTCCCAGCACTTACAACTCTGAGGCAGGAGGATCATCATGAGTTTGAGGTCAGCCTGGGGCTACAGAGTGAGTTCCAGGACACCCCACACAAGAGTAAGACACTGACTCAAAAAGAAGGTGTATTTTATCAATTTTTTCCCCTGAAAAATAGTTACAAGTGGGAATCCAAATGGTGCCAATGAGGCCTTCATCTCTTCATTGGAAGGTCTGAGGGCATGAAATTTACACCCAAGCTCTCCTCACAACCACACACCACTCACTGGAGACAACCAGTGGGTGTCCTCCCACTACTAGCTGTCTACTCCCTCCCACACCATGAACAAAAAGAAAACAGTACATTTTTAAAGCATAGTGCTTATCACACACATCTTTTGAAAATAGCCTGTGCACCTTTCTCTCACGAGTCATGGACCAAGGCTGATGATTTTTATCCTGTTTTGTAAGTTTACTGAGGATGATACATTGGTCCATTATTTCCATAAACAAAAATATAGAAATGTCAGTGCATGCTTAAGGAGAGTGTTCTTGGGATCACTCGTTTCTGTGCATATATATTCTCGGCAGTAGATAGAATAACATGGATGAAAAATATTAATGAGGAAGGAAGTAGTCCTTGCTGAGCCTACAGTGTATCTTTCTCTTAAAATCAGGATACTTGGGGGGAGGGGAGGGAAATATCATGCACTTTTTGTATGTAAGTATAGAAGTTGTCAATAAAAAAATTATTATTTATTTATTTATTTATTTATTATTTTTGGTTTTGCGAGGTAGGGTCTCACTCTGGTCCAGGCTGACCTGGAATTAACTATGTAGTCTCAGGGTGGCCTCAGGACTCTCGTGTAATCCTCCTACCTCTGCCTCCCTAGTGCTGGGATTAAAGGCGTGTGCCACCATGCCCGCAAAAAAATTATTAAAAAAAAAATCAGGTTACTTACCAAAGAGGAGCTAGGACATACTGTATGGTTCAAAGTAAAAGTGTTCCCACCAGAAGCCACTGGTGGTGCTTTATTCAATATTTGTCATAGTAAAGCTGGGCCCTTTTGTTATGTGAGATAAAGGAAACTAATTGCACAGATTTCAAGCCAGGATTCTGTGCTAATATCTGACAATACAATGTACAGGAAATAAGTGTAATATCTTGAGTATGTCGTGTATATGTCATATTTTTCGAAGATGCCTTGCTCACAGCAGGTGCTCAAAACATTCGTAGATTGATAGAAAACTGTACAATGAAACACGATAATTATTTTTGAGAAGTAATAAATCACAATCCCATTATATAAGCCCATCATTAAAAAAATCTGAAAGCTTAAAACTAAATTTTTCCTTATGGTTTGGTTTAAAGATATATTACTATGCATTACTTGACAACTATAAAACAAATGTAGGTCTGAAACCAGGTTTGGTCATAGTAAAATCTAATGGAAAATAATGATAAATGAAATTCAGAATTATTTCTAGAACTTCATTATTTTACAATATTCTAAGCCTTCTTTATTGTCATTTTGGAATATTTTAAAAATTATTTGTGAGTAGAGAGAAAGAGAAAGAGTGCGTGCATGGGTATAACAGGGTCTCTCGCTCTACAAGTAAACTTTATATATATGTGTCACTATGTGCATTTGGCTTTACCTGGGTTTTGGGGAACCAACAAGCTTTACAAGCAAGGGCCTCTGTAGCAGACAGCTTCAGGTTCGCTGACATGAACTTCCAGACCAGGCACAGTTATGGAGGAAGGGATATTATTTATTGAAGCTTACAGATCCAGGGAAAGTTCCATAACGGCAGAAGAAGTTGGCCTTTCTTCACAGGGCCAAGCAGAGAGAGAAAAAGCCAACCAGCCACCACAGCACACAGAGCAAAACTACAGCCAAAAGGTCACACAGCACACTTCAGGAACTCCTGCTAGGCACATTTGCATATCTTTACAATGGAATCTCAAACCCACACCTTAAGACCAGCCCCCAGTGACATTGCCTCTAGCAAGGTGATTGCAGATGCAAACTATAACTAGTAAAACACTGAATATATTGGGGGACATATATTCAAACTACCACAGCCTCTAACCACTGAGTCATCTCCAGCTCTTCTTATTTTTTTTTTTCTTCCCGAGGTAGGGTCTCACTCTAGCCCAGGCTGACCTGGAAATCACTATGCAACCTCAGGGTGGCCTCGAACTCATGGCAGTCCTCCTTCCTCTGCCTCCCGAGTGCTGTGTTTAAAGGCTTGTGCCACGACGCCTGGCCCTCTTCTTAGTTATCTTAAAGCAACTTTTAACAGAAGAGTTCAGGATATGCTTTGGGTCTCTGCGCCTGTCCCAGGGCAGTTGCACTGCAGCAAGCCCTTCACAGAGACAGAGGTGAGAAAGCCACCGCCTTTGCATGCACACCAGCTAGGCAGCCTCCTCCGCACAAGCTGGGCTTCAAACTCCCCTGACATTGCTGCCCCAACCCCTCCACCCTCCTCCAATCTAAGGGGGGGGGGGAAATGTCAAAAGACAAAAGCCACTTCCCACCTCGCCTCTTCTTGGAGCCAGAGTTGGACCCTGAAAAGACCTTTACCTTGTTTTGTCTCAGCTGGTCTAGCCTTTGCTCGGGCTGCGGACGCACCGTCAGGCGTTAGATTTCTCGTGGTCTCGGCTTGTCTTTTCTGACGGAGGAGCGAGCGTGGACAGCCGCCGACAGGCCACGACGCCCACACCACCCCTTCTTTTGGGGCCCCTCGGTGGGTTCACCTCAGCCCCCTGCGCCGCCACCCGCCTGGGCTCTTCTTGGCCTGTGCTGTGCTCAGGCTTCTGGGCGCTCGGGTTTCCGCTGAGGAGCGCCTTGGTCTGGCGCCCGCGGGCGGCTGGCAGTCTGGGTCCCAGCTGACGCCACAGCCCCAGGCGGGGATAGCAGGCTACACTGAATGGCAGGCGGAGGAGACCGTGCTGCCCTCAGGCGTGCTCGTGGTCCTGAGCCCCAAGGACACTGCAAGTCCAAGCCTCTCCTGTGGGAGTTGTGAGGCATCCCCCACCATGTGCGGCACGGAGAGTGCCTGAGGAGGGAGGAGGGAGGAGGGAGCGAGAGCGCGGGGGGGGGCGGTCCCTCGGGAGAGAGGCCACGGGCGCTGGCGGGGGCGGGGGAGGAGGCAGCACAGGGGAGCGCGCTGCAGCCCTGGCCCCTCCCAGTCCTCTTCCACTAGTCCTGCAACTTCTAGGTATGATGATCGCAAAAGTTGGCCAGTGCCAGCTTTCTGGCAGTGATCAAACAGGTAACATCCTCAAATCCTCCCCTTGCAGTTCCTGCTGCTCTGGATGAGGCGCAGTCACAGGACAGGAATTCCATCTCCGCAGGCCCCTCCCTCCTCCCTCCCTAAGAGCACAACCGCCTCAGGGCGGCCCTCTCCCTTGAAGGTTACTCCCCTCCTTCAGGGAGCCCAGCTACTGATTGTCTCCAGAGGGCCTCCCCCACCCAACCCATCCCCCAAATGCCACGAGGGTCACTCAGCCTAACACCTGTAGAGGCCCAAGGCCCTGCCCTGGTGCCCAAAGCTGGTGCCCTCGCTTGCCCCTCTGGACAGAGCTTTGGCAGTGAACAGTGATGGAGGAAGAGCCCTGGGATGAGGGAGTTGCATTCAAGGAGCTGCACTTGGCTCCGCTTTTGGGAAGGGGAGGATTGGGATTGGGTTCTTCCCTGAGTGTCTGACTCTTAGCTGGCCAGTGGGAACCTGGGCTGGAGCCCTTGGAAATTCACCAGACCCCTGCCCCAGCCTGAGTGACATAAAGTCCCCACCCACTGAGGTATTTTGCATGGCCACATTGTTGCCAGCCACTCAGAAGAGGCTACAGATGGGCTCAGCACCAGCTAAGGGGGCAGGGGCAGCCACTACAGAGCTGAACACCACGCTGCCACCCAGTGGCTTTTGCTGACTTTTCATATCATGCCAATTTGTGTGAGCCAAACCCCCTTTTCTCTCTAGGCCCCCTCATCTCTAGCGGGTTGGGATTGGGAATCCACGCAGTGAGCTTGAGGAGTTTGCCATAGGCAGTATTTAGGAAATACATAGCCCAGTCTCTTTTAGCTCTAGCCCATCTCCAATGTTTTGATTTCTTATACCCGATCCTTAGGAAAGCACCTTCTCTTCCACGTTTGACCTGGAAAAAACTATGCATTCTCAGGGTGGCATCAAACTCATGGCAGTCCTCTTACCTCTGCCTCCTGAGTGCTGGGATTAAAGGCGCACACCACCATGCCTGGCCCTCTTCTCAATTTTCTTAAAGAAACCATTAACATAAGAGTTAAGATAATGAGGCAAGCGGGGCGTGGTGGGGCACGCCTTTAATCCCAGCACTCAGGAGGCAGAGGTAGGAGGATCGCTTTGAGTTCAAGGCCACCCTGAAAGTACAGAGTGAATTCCAGGTCAGCCTGGACCAGAGTGAGACCCTACATAGAAAAAACAAAATGGGATCATTCATTTTCGTGCATGTATATTCTCTGCAGTAGATAGGATAGGATAACATGGATGGAAAATATTAATGAGGAAGGAAGTACTCCTTGCTGAGCCTACAGTGTATCTTTCCCTTAAAATCAAGGCACTTACCAAAGAGGAGCTAGGACATACTATACAGTTCAAAGTACAAGTGTTCCCTCCACAAGCCCCTGGTGGTGCTTTATTCAATAATTGTCATAGTAAAATCTGTGCCATTTTGTTACGTGAGATAAAGGAAACAAATTGCACAGATTTCAAGCCAGGATTCTGTGGTGTATCTGACAATGCAATGTACAGGAAATAAGTGTAATATCTTGAGTTCGTTGTGTATATGTCATATTTTTGAAGATGCCTTGCTCACAGCAGGTGCTCAAAACATTCGTAGATTGATAGAAACTGTACAATGAAACATGATAATTGTTTTTGAGAAGTAATAAATCACAATCCCATTATATAAGCCCATCATTTTAAAAATCTGAAAGCTTAAAACTAAATGTTTCCTTATGGTTTGGTTTAAAGGTTATATTACTATGCATTACTTGACAACTATAAAACAAACGTAGGTCTGAAACCAGGTTTGGTCATAATAATAGCTAATGGAAGGTAATGATAAATGAAATTCATAATTATTTCTAGAACTTCATTATTTTACAATATTCTAAACCTTCTTTGTTGTCTTTTTGGAATATTTTAAAAATTAATTGTGAGTAGAGAGAAAAAGAAAGAGTGTGTGCATGGGCATGCCAGGGTCCCTCGCTCTACAAATAAACTTCAGATATATGTGTCACTATGTGCATTTGGCTTTACCTGGGTATTGGGGAACAAAACTTAGGCCAACAGGTTTTAAATGCAAGGACCTTTAACCACTGAGCCATCTCCAGCTCTTCTTACTTATCTTTTTTTTTTTCACTCTAGCCCAGGCTGACCTGGAAAGCACTATGCATTCTCAGGGTGGCCTTGAACTCATGGCAATCCTCCTACCTCTGCCTACCGAGTGCTGAGATTAAAGGCACACATCACCATGCCTGGCCCTCTTCTCAGTTATCGAAAGCAATCTTTAACAGAAGAGGTAAGATAATGAGGCATAGGGAGAAAGTGAAGAGAGATTGAGATTTTTCTTTTGTTTTTTGCACTATTTTCTAACCACTCTCTGAGTTGGATTTTAATAAAAAATAAAATGCTTAAATTCCAACAGCTTGAAAGAGATAGGAGGAAGAAAAGCAGAAAACATCAGCCATCATGTGGTCTTATCTACTCCTAAATAATGATATGAATTAAGTAGCAGAACATGTATTTTTCCTTATGAACTCTAAATTTCTGTGAAGCCTGATTCAAAAACACACATGCAAAACCCTCAAACAAACAAACAAATGAAAATCCCTAAAACCTGTAAGACAGCACTAAATGTGATATGGCTGGTCATCCATATTAGTCCAATACTTGTTTCAGACATTCAAGATAGAATCAGTATTTCATAAAACTTGTCCAATCTGTGTCAAGAGGGTTAGTCTTGTAGATAAAAATATGAATAAGTTATATCAGAGAAAAAGAAAACCACTATCTTTCTACATGCTTTGGTTGTTTTAGTTTATCTGTTTTATTTTGAGACAAGGTCTTGCTTCTTTCTTTGACTGGTGTGATACTTGCTATGTAGCTCACACTGGCCTTGCTGAACTATGGGCAGTCTCCCTGCCTCATCCTCCATAGTGCTAGCATTACAAACATGTATCACCTTGGTCACCATAGCTTTGGTTTCTCTAATTCTGGACTATTTCTTCACAGATTGAAGGGCAGGATGAAAAAAATTTCAGGGAGAAAGCAACTACTTGCATTTCTGTTTTTAAAGCATATTTAATAAATACTAAAACTTCTTCTATTTCAATCATACTTTTGAAATTGTTAATGAATGCATTTCCTTATTACTTATTCTATTTGTGTCTATTGAAAACAGCTGCTTTCTACATTAAAAGTATCATTTTCTCAGAGCTGTGCACCTAGTTGGCTTATTCTACTCTATAGCCACACTTCTTCATCACTTAAGATAGAGTTATTTCTCTAACCGGGTAATTAATAAAGATATTATTTTAAAGAAAATTAGAGAATTGACATGTGTAACTGGTAATATTATTACAGATTTGAAGCGAAAGGGAAACTTATCCATTTAAAATAACCTTCATTGTACCCAAAGCAGATACAATCCACCATCACTATGAAATGCCTATCACTTGATTCCTTTTCAAAAAAAATAAATAATTTAGCTGGGCATGGTGGTGCTCGCCTTTAATCCCAGCACTCGGGAGGCAGAGGTAGGAGGATCGCTGTGAGTTCAAGGCCATCCTGAGACTACAGAGTGAATTCCAGGTCAGCCTGGACTGAGACCTACCTGGAAAAACCAAAATAAATAAATAAATAAATAATTTATAAGACCTAATTTGCACACTATGAAATTTTATTGGTCTGATGCTATTATAATAAATCTAGGTAACATAAGTTTAAATGTATAACATCAAACATGTTTTTAGAAATGGATATATTTGGGAAACTATGAAATCATCTGTTATCATGTTCTTGCCTTATTTTTGTCGCAGTTGGTCTTGCCTTTGCTTGGGCTTTGGTCGGGGCCGTGAGTTCAAGACCAGCCTGAGAACACACAGTGGGTTCCGTGTTAGCCTGGCCTACAGCCACACCTTACCTCAAAAATCATATTAATAATAATAACAATAACAATAATAAAAATAAAATAATAAATAATAAATAATAAAACAAAATTTAAAAGTAAAATAAAATAATAAATAATGAAATAGAAAGTTAAATAAATAATAAAATAAATTAAATTAAATTAAAAAGTAAAATAGAGTAATAAAATAAATAATAAGATAATATAGATAAAAATAAAAAATTATAAATGATAAAAATAAAAAAATAAAAAATAAAATAAAAAAAAATAGAAAAATTGCAGTCAACTTGCTTAGAAGGAGGAGGGTCGTGGCCATGAGTTTGAGGCCAGCCTGAGATGACAGAGTGGATTACGGGTCAGACTGGCCTAGAGCCATACCCGACCTCAATGGTAATCACAATAATGATGATGATAATAATAATAATAAAATAAACAATAAACTCGGGCTGGAGAGATGGCTCAGCAGTTAAGGGACATGCCTGCAAAGCCTAAGGATCCAGGTGCGACTCTCCAGGACCCACGTAAGCCAGATACACAATGTGGCGCATGTGTCTGGAGTTCGTTTGCAGGGGCTGGAGGCCCTGGCATGTCCATTCCCTCCTCTCTCTCTCTGCGTCTCTCTGTCCCTCTCTATTTCTCTCTGTCTAATCAATAAATAACTAATGTATTTTTAAATATGTATTTTCATTTATTTACTTATTAGACACACAGAGAGCTTGTGCACTGGACAGGCCTTGAGCCAGGATGCCAGCCATATGGCCTTTTAAGATTTCTTTATCTTTATTTCTTCCTTTAATAATTTACAGTTATTGCCGGGCATGGTGACACACATCTTTAATCCCAGCACTCAGGAAGCAGAGGTAGGAGGATCACTGTGAGTTCAAGGCCACCCTGAGATGACTACAAAGTTAGTTCCAGGTAAGCCTGAGCCAGCGTGGTGAGACCCTATCTCAAAAAACAAAAAACAAACAACAAAAAAATTACAGTAATTACAGTTATTTATTCATTTATTATTTACATTTATTTATTATTATTTAGATTTATTTGCTATTTAAATTTATTATTATTTGTCTTTATTTCTTTATTATTGATATTTATTTATTATTTACATTCATTTATTTAGTATTTATCCTTATTTATTTATTTTTTATATTCGTTTATATAATATTTTACTGCTTTGTTTATTATACTTATTTAGTAATTATATTTATTTATTGTTTTATTTATTATTTATATTCATTTTTTGATATTTATCCTTATTTATCATATATATTTATTGTTTTATTTATTATTTATATTCGCTTGTCTAATATTCATACTGATTTGTTTATTACATTTACTTACTTATCATATTAATTTATTGTTCTATATTTACTTATTATTTATATTCGTTGATTTAGTATTTATTGTTTATTATGTTGACTTATTTGTAGAAATTTATTTAATATTTACACTTTTACATTGATTTATATTTATTAATTGATTATTTATATGTATTTATATATTATTTATAATCACGTGTTTAATATTTATCCTTATTTGTTTATTATATTTATTTATTATATTTATTATTTACATTCATTTATTTAGTATTTAATCCTTATTTGTTTATTATATTTATTTATTATTTTATTTATTATGTGTATTAATTTATTTATCATTTATGTTCATTTATTTAATAGTCACCTTTACTTGTTTATTTTTTATTTATTTTATTCATATATATATATATATTTATATTTACTTATTGCTCATTTAGTTAATATTTATACTGATTTTAAAAAATATTTATTTATCATATGTATTTATTGTTTTATTTTTATTATTTTGGTTTCTCCTTTTTTTTTTTGTTTTTTGTTTTTCGAGGTAGGGTCTCACCAGTCTGGCCCAGGTTGACCTGGAATTAACTTCGTAGTTTCAGGGTGGCCTCGAACTCACAGTGATCCTCCTACCTCTGCCTCCCGAGTGCTGGGATTAAAGGCGTGCACCACCATGACCTGCTCTTTTTATTATTTATATTTGTTTGTTTAATATTTATCCTTATTCGTTCATTATATTCATTTATCGTAATTATTTATTTTTTGTTTTATTGATTGATTATGTATATCTATTTGTTCGTTTTATCATTTCACCATTTATTGGTGAGAGAGAGAGAATGGGACCGTTGCATGCCACGGCCTCCCAGGGACAACGGGCACTGCTTTGTGTATTGGGACCTGGGGATTCGAACCCGGGTCCTTGGGCTCCGCTGGCAGGCGCCCTAACTGCTGAGCGACCTTGACAGACCAAAAGTAGATAGAGCTCAATGAATGAATGAAGCTGTCAGACAGCCTGAGAGAACAGAAACCAGCCCCTCAGTCCCTTATACTCTCCCGATTAAAGGAAGGAAGGAAGGAAGGAAGGAAAAGGGAGGGATGGAGGGAAGGAAGAAGGAAGGAAGGAAGGAAGGATGAAAGGAAGGAAAGGGGAGGAAAAGATTTCTTTAACTGACAACTTCCATCAATAGAAACAATATAAAAATATGAAAATATCATCCGTTTGTAGTGGTGGGATGCCCCCACATTCATTCTCCCAGTTGCAAACCCTACAAGTTATCTGCTTTTTGGCGGTTTCTGGGGAGTCCCTGCTGGATACAGAAATCGTGTCTGGGGTACCGACCAACTCTGGGTGCGGAACCGAAAATTATGTAGGAGACACAGACAAGGCTAGCATATACTTCAATCGCCCTCCCCTCGCCCAGTGAAGAACGGGAAGAAGGGGCGGTGGGGGTGGTGCAGGCAGAGGCAATGCATCAGTGAGGTACAGGACAGGGTAGGAGGTAAAGGCTCTCTCTCTCTCTCTCTCTCTCTGTCAAGAGACTCGTGACAGGATGGGAGTGGTGGGTGGCACTATGCATTCCCATACTCCTGCTTGAAAGAAAGAGAGAGAGAGAACGGAAAAGACTTTTTTTGTGTGTGAGGTAGGGTCTCACTCTGGCTCAGGCTGACCTGGAAGTCACTATGTCTTCTCAGGGTGGCCTTGAACTCTCGGCGATCCTCCTACCTCTGCCTCCCGAGTGCTGGGATTAAAGGCGTGCGCCACCACATCCGGCGGAAAAGACTTTTTTTTTTTACTTCCTAACGTATTGTGAAGAACTCTGACATGCAGGCATCACGTTGTGAGTGCCTGTTTCTTTAAGAGTGTTCACCTAAAAATCCATAGGAGAGACAGAAGAAACATACCATGTCCAAGACAAAGGAAGGAGGAGGAGGAGGAGGAAGAGAAAGAATGGGCTGGGGAGATAGAGGTGGTGGATCCCGTGGTTACTTAAAGGTGGGGTTCAATTCCCCACTAACCATGGAAAAGCAGGTACACGACGTGGCACTTGTGTCCAGAGTTAGTTCCCTTTGCAGTGGCAGGAGAGTCATCTGTGTAAAATTAAACATTTTTTTTTCTTAGCGGTTTCTGACGAGTACCGGGCAACTCCACCTGTAGAACCAGCGGTATGTAGGAGACAGTAGAAGGCTGCCATGTACACCAAACGCCCTCCCCTCGCCCGGCGAAGTACGTAAGCCAGATGCACAAGGGGGCACATGCGTCTTGAGTTTGTTTGCAGTGGCTGAAGGCCTGGTGTGCCCATTCTCTCTCTCTCAAATAAATAAATAAAAATAAAAATACATTTAAAATACTTAAAAAAAAGAATGGGCCAGGCGTGGCGCACGCCTTTAATCCCAGCACTCGGGAGGCAGAGGTAGGAGGATCGCTGAGAGTTCAAGGCCACCCTGAGACGACATAGTTAATTTCAGGTCAGCCTGGACCAGAGTGAGACCCTACCTTGCAAAACCAAAAAAAAAAAAAAAAAAAAAAAAAGAAGAACACACACACACACACACACACACACACACACACACACGGCATCCACAACAGTACTTAAACGTGAGACTGGAGTTCGTTTGCAGTGGCAGAAGACTCACCATTTGTTCATTCTCATCCATTCCTTTTTATCATCTATCTATCTATCTATCTATCTATCTATCTATCTATCTATCTATCTATCTATCTATCATCTCTCTGTATGTCTCCATGGTCTACCATTTCTCATCTCTTTAAATAAATAACTATAAATGATAGATAAGAAAAAAGAAAGTAAAAATCTGGGTGTGGTGGTGCACGCCTTTTAATCCCAGCACTCGGGAGGCAGAGGTAGGAGGGTCGCCATGAGTTCAAGGCCAGTCTGAGACTACATAGGCTGAAGTCCAGGTCAGCCTGGGCTAGAGTAAGACTCTACTTCCAAAAACCAAAAGAAGAAAAAGAGAAAGAAAACAAAATAAAAGAAAGTAGCAGTAAGAGTAAAAAGGGGGTGTGAGGACAGAATGAAAAGTCCTACAGGTTATCTCTGTTGACCATTCAGAAAATATCTTTTTTAAGGACACATAGTAATTTAGATAAAGATCACAAAGCAGCCTAACATGGTGGCGAAGCCCTTTCACTCCAGTGCTCACTCGCTCCAGATGCTGACTTAGGAGGATTTCTGTGAGTTCCAGGCCCCTCTGGGGCTACAGAGTGAACTCTGCACGAGCGTGGCTGGTGTGGGTGAGGGCCTGTTTTCCAGACTTTCACCGTCTCACGTTTCAAACAGCAACCTCTAGATGGCACCCCAGTCCCAGGAAAGCATTTGCTAACATCACTAGGATGGGTGGCTCTTCTCTCCTCCCCCTCTCCTCAAATAAAAGCAGAAGTCAAGCCGGGTGTGGTGGCGCATGCCTTTAATCCCAGCACTTGGGAGGCAGAGGTAGGAGGATGTCCATGAGTTCGAGGCCACCCTGAGACTACATAGTGAAGTCTAGGTCAGCCTGAGCTAGAGTGAGACCCTAACTCAAAAAAAAAAAAAAAAAAAAAAAAAAGCAGAAGTCACGCTGTTGCTGCTAGGGGTGGGTCACAGGGGGAGGATGGCCTAAACAACAAGTGCCACATGATGTCTTAACCAGCATGGCCTGCCTCATCGGAGCCCAACACCTGCCCCAGGGCAGGCTGCCATTGCCGCAGGCAGATACACACACACATACAATCTCTCTTTGGCCTTTCTGTCCCACCCAGACTCACAGGGCTGAATATTTTCATGGAGCCAGGCAAAATGAGGAGTAGCCAGCTTGCTCACCAGGCTACCTATATTTCTAAGGGTGAAAAAGATAGCCAGCCACTCCAAAAATGTATACATTGTCTGGAGAGAGGGCTCAGCGTCTAAAGGTTCCTGCTCAAAAAAAAAAAAATTCTAAAAAGAAAAAGAAAATTTTAAAAAAAGAAAAAAAAAATAAAAATGCATTCAAAATAAAAAATGCATTCAAAATAAAAAAGAAAGAAAAGAAAAAGCAAATGCACCCAAGAGCCTGACCCTCACCTCAATAGATCTGTATTTTCTTCCTTGAATTTTCTTTTCCTCTTCCTCCCGCTTTTCTTAAAACAATGACGTCCAATTTGTTAACTTTTACACTTAAAACAAATGACAGTAAAGTTTTATTTAAAGATAAATAATTTTTGGAAATTTTAGATTTTAGGAACATATTTTAGGAAATCACTTTAACATTTAACATTACATTATGCTAGCAGTTTTTCAAGGACTGAGCGACCTCCATAACGTGACATCACTATGGCCAGCTCGGCCTACATTTCAACAAGCAGGCAGAAAACTCACACGCAGCCACGTGCACAAAATGGCGCCTTCATCTGGAGTGTATTTGCAGTGCCTGGAGGCCCTGTTGTGCCCATTCTCCCTCTCTTTCCCCCTCCCCCAATAATAAATAAAAATACACTCTGAGACTACATAGTGAATTCCAGGTCAGCCTGGGCTAGCGTGAGACCCTACCTCCAAAAACAAAACAAAACAACCCAAAAGACCAAAAAAATTAAAAAGGGAATGCTAGAGAGATGGCTCCATGGTGATGGTTGCTGGCCTCCCAAGCAAGATTAGATTCCCCAGTACCCACAATACAGCCATGTGCACAAAATGGCACGTGCATATGCAGTGCCTGGAGGCCCTGTTATACCCATTTTCTCTCTCCCTCCCCCTCTCTCATAAATAAATAAAAAATGAAATTTTAAGCTGGTGCTCAAAGGTTGCTGGTGATGTTCATCTTCTTTGAAGAGAAGGAACACCTCACCTCTGTGCTACCTGTGGCTTACACTCATTAGGCACCAAGGCAGAATTGGAGCACAAGCTCCTGCTTCCCATGCATGCCGCATCCTGACCCACCTGCTCCCCCTTTCTTCAGCACTCTGCAGCCCTAGCCCTGCTAGCTAAGGCCATGAAGAAAGAGATGGCTGGGTGGGGGGGGGAGTGGAGGGAAATATCATACGTTTTTTGTATGTAACTATAGAAATTGTCAATAAAAAGAAAGAAAGAGATGGCTACACTGGTATCCATCTGATGAGGCCCCAGCTCCCCAGCTCCTAAGGCATCTCTGGAACAGAGCAACTAGAGGGAAGGGCTGGGTGGGCCACACTGGCAAGCAGTACTGACTGTCCCCCACCAGGCCCAGGCATCTCACATGATTCAGCTATTGAAGTTATTGTCCAGCTTGGTTCTCTTAGTCCCTTCAACCATATTGATGACCAACTATTGGATGGAAATAAGGAAAGTGTGAGGGTTTAGAGTGCTGGGCAGAAAGAAATAGACTGGAGAGGTGGCTTAACAGTTAAGGCACTTGCCTGTGAAGCCTAAGGACCCCAGTTCAAGGCTTGATTCCCCAGGACCCACATAAGCCAGATGCCCAAGGGGGCGCATGAGTCTGGAGTTCATTTGCAGTGGCTAGAGGCCCTGGTGCACCCACTCTCTCTCTCTTCCCCTCTCTGTCTCTAATAAATAAATAATAGATAAAAAATAAAATCATGGGAGGCAGAGGTAGGAGGATCACCGAGAGTTTGAGGCAACCCTGAGACTACATAGTTAATTCCAGGTCAGCCTGGACCAGAGTGAGACCCTAACTCAAAAAAATAAAATAATAAAATAAAATAAAATAAAATAAAATAAAATAAAATAAAATAAAATAATCAGGGACTGGACAGATGGCTTAGCTGTTAAGGCGCCTGCCTTCTAAGCCTAAGAACGCTGGTTCCATTCTCCAGCAGTTCCAATCTCCAGGTCCCACGTTTAGCCAGATGCAAAGTGACGCAAGGGCGCAATGCTGCACTTGCCCACAAGGGGGCGCACACATCTGGATTTTGTTCACAGCAGCTGAGAGACTGCTGGCGCCCCAATCTCTGTCTGTCTTCCTCTCCCTCTCTGTCTCTCTCTCTCTGTCTCTCTCCAAAAATAAATAAAATAATAAAAAAATATTAAAAAATCAGATAAGAAGAGAAATAGAGGACTGAACAGATGGCCTAGCAATTAAGTGCTTACCTGTGAGGCCTAAGGACCCTGGTTGAGGCTTGATTCCCCAGGACTCATGTAAGCCAGATGCACAAGGGGGTTCATACATCTGGAGTTTGTTTGCAGCGTCTGGAGGCCCTGGGGCATCCATTCTCTCTCTCTCTCTTTCTCTCTCTCTCTCTCTCTCTCTGACTCTCTGAAATAAATAAATAAACAAACTTTTGCCAGGCGTGGTGGTGCACACCTTTAATACCAGCACTTGGGAGGCAGAGGTAGGAGGAGTCACACCTGATGGCTCATCATTATACATCCGAAAACGGTGAAGAAATTTTTAAGTTAGGATCACAATTATACAATGGTGTTGCTAATGCCAGGGTACGAAACAGTCTCTCAGACTCTTGGGGATAGTATGAAGAAAACTAGGGAGATGGGGTGGAAGGACAAACATCTGACTTTGGTGACCTAGACACACAAGTGGTCTGGTCTGACCTTTTCTTCACTCCCCTTGCCATCCTATTTCCTGAGCCCCTTCCTTTGCGCTTCTGGCCCACTGTCCTGACACAGTCTAAAGGAGACTGAGGCCCTAGCACTCTTCTGACCTAGGACCCTCAAGAGCATGCAGTGAGCTGACTAGGCTGGAAAATAGTCCCAGAGTAAATGAGCAGTTTGATCTTGGGACCAGAGTGACTTTGGGTCAGTGAGTGAGTACTGATCCAGGCTTTTGGTCATGATGCCAGGGCCTGGGGAAGGGAGGAGCTGGGTGCTGTGGCCCTATAGAGGATTCCCAGGAGGAATGGGCCCGATGAATGAGGGGCTGCAGCACCAGGTGGTGGTCCCTGGGAAAGGACAAGCCTTGGGAATGTACAGAGGGGCTGCCTGGGAGGCTGGGTGGCTTTGCTGTGGGATGGCCATGTCTGTGTTGCTCAGATAGGACCAGTGCCTTTTTCTTTCTTTCTTTCTTTCTTTCTTTCTTTTTTTTGTAACATTTTTATTTTATTTTTACTTATTTATTTGCAAGCAGAGAGAGAGAGATAGAAGAGAGACAGACAGAAAGAATGGGCAGGCCAGGGCCTCCAGCCACTACAAACGAACTCCAGATGCATGTGCCCCTTGTGCATCTGGCTTAAGTGGGTCCTGGGGACTCGAACCTGCTGCATCCTTTGGCTTCATAAGCAAAAATAAACGCCTTAACCACTAAGCCATCCCTCCAGCTGACCAGTGCCTTTTCTATGCTCCCTAAGAGAAGAAAGTAGGTTAGTGATAAGCTCATGTGCCAGCACCCTCATCCACTGTTTATCTGCACATTCCTCACCCTTCCAGAGGGAGGACATGCATTCAATAGCATCTCATGTGTACCAGGCTCTTCACACACACTGTCCCAACATAGCACACAAATGTCCACCTCACGAGGGTGGGAATCAAGTCTCAGAGATTCTGAGTATCGGGTTTTGGGGGACAGAGTGAGTTGGGTTAGGGCACTGTATCATGTCTTTTTAAAAATATATATTTTATTTATTTGACAGAGAGAAATAGAGAGAACCGGTGCACCAAGGCCTCCAGCCACTACAAAGAAACTCAAGATGCATGTGCCCCCTTGTGCATTTGGCTTATGTGGCCTGGGCTAGAGTGAGACCCTATCATCTTGAAAAACTAAAACTAAAAATAAATAAATAAATAGCCAGGTATGCTGGCACACACCTTTAATTCCAGCACCCGGGAGGCAGAGGTAGGAGTACCAGAGTGAGACCCTACCTCAAAAAAACAAAAACAAAAATAAACATAAATAAATAAATAAATAAATAAAAACAAAGCTGTTTGCAAGAGTGAGGTGATTCCTACAGGATGAGTGGGACAGTCTCTGCATGACAGACCTGGTGCTGTGGCCATCTGGGAAAACAGATGTCATCAGACGTCCACTGAGCTCAGGACTCCGAGCCTTCCTTTCCAGCCTCTGCTGTGGGAAATCCCTGGGCACCTCAAAGCACGTCTGTGATTCCAGGACACCTCTATCGGTGCTTTGCAAGAGGCGAGCAAGGCCTAGCAAACCGGCCTTTTCGGGAGAGGACAACCCGTGTGCCGTCCACAGCAAGTCTGAAATCATTATGTCACAAGACACAGTCAGCTGGGACCCCGCATGGGTGTGCTTCCCACCCCATCACCCTTACATTTTTTTTTTCTGAGGTAGGGTCTCACTCTAGCTGGGCGTGGTGGTGCACGCCTTTAATCCCACAACTGGGGAGGCAGAGGTAGGAGGGTTGCCGTGAGTTCGAGGCCACCCTGAGACCACATAGTTAATTCCAGGTCAGCCTGGACCAGAGTGAAACCCTACCTTGAAAAACCAAAAAAAAAAAAACAACAAAAAAAAACACTTTGAGATTCCATTTCACTCCTGTCAGAATGGCTACCATCAAGAAAACAAATGACAATAAGTGTTGGCATGGATGCGGAAAAAGAGGAACACTTCTACACTGTTGGTGGGAATGTAATCTGGTCCAGCCATTATGGAAATCAGTGTGAAGGTTCTTGAGACAGCTAAAATAGATTTACCATATGATCCAGCTATAGCACTCCTAGGCATATATCTAGAGGACTCGTCTCACTACCTTAGAGATACTTGCACAACCATGTTCATTGCTACTGTATTCACAATAGCTAGGAAATGGAACCAGCCTAGATGTCCCTCCACAGATGAATGGATAATAAAGATGTGGTACTTTTACACAATGGAGTTCTATTCAGCGGTAAAGAAAAATGAAATTATGAAATTTGCAGGGAAATGGATGGATCTGGAAAGGATTATACTAAGTGAGGTAACCCAGGCTCAGAAAGCCAAATGTCACATGTTCTCTCTCATATGTGGATCCTAGCTACAAATGTATAGACTTGTGAGTGAACTGGAACCAAAAATAGGTACCAGAAACCAGTAAGCTGGTAAAATGCTATATAGGGAGGAAAGGGAAGGACTTAAGTGTATGGTATTGCACATATGTAAGTAGAAGAACAGATTACAGGGAGGGGAATGGCCTAAGCGAGGCCATGGGAAGAGAATGCGTAAAAGAAGGGCAGGGGGAGGGTCAATCCAAATTCAAGGTATTGTGAATAAGACTTAGGTAAACCTACTTTTTTGAATAATGGCACATCTAGAAGCTATAGACTGTTACTAGAAAATTTTCAGTGCCTGGGATGGGGTACCTTCCAGTGAGTTGTTGGCCAAGGAGGTCCCAGTAGCATCCAAAACATTAAAGGCTTTTGCCAAAGCCCTTGGTTTCCCTTGAGAAACAGATAGTAAGACACTATTGCTGAAGATATCTCTTGCCTGAGAGGCAAGGTCACTGAGAAAGCAAGCTGGTGCAGAGCATAAAACCTTCTCCCTGTAGACCAGTCAACTGAAAGCTGTAAAAAGCTGCACTGCATGCAGCCGTATGGGAGACAGAAGTCATCAGCAGTGAAAACAGTGGACACTGAATATTCAAGTTTGGCCAGACAGGCCCAATGACTGAACGGGTGCAATAGTGGCATGTCTACTTTTTACTATAACCAACTGCTCCATAATTCGACTGAAGGCCCTCTCTACGGGAGGGAATACATACCTGGTGCTGAAAAACCTAAGCAAAAGTCTATGGCAGGTGAGGTCATGAGCCTTAGGGGTATAAAGCCTGCTCTTGTCTGAATAAATGTATATATTATTCCCACCAAGCTGCCCTGGGGGCACTACATTAATGTTCATATTCACATATTAACGCTTACTCTTATTCTGGTTAGAGAAGCTTTTTTTCAGATGGTAATGCCCACTGGGATCACCCAAAAGGCAACATAGTGCTGAGAAAAAAATTGGAGGAGTGCCCAGCACTGAAACACCGCTGTCACACCCTCCAAGGCTCAGGGACCATTGTGGAAGAGGGGCGGATAGAATGGAAAAGCCAAAGGAAGGGTATGACTTTATTAATGCAACTGCCCAGACAGAAATTGGCCTCGATATCCATGACCTTGCAGTGCCTAGCAATTTGTTTTCACAAGACCCTCAAAATAGAAGAAAAAAATATGACATCAAATTAAAAGAAAGACTAATGGAGAGAGGAGGGGATATGATGGAGATTGGTGTTCTAAAGTGGAATGGGGGAAGGGGAGGGGAGGGAAATATCATATGTTTTTTGTATGTAAGTATAGAAGGTGTCAATAAAAAACTTAATAATTAAAAAAATAAATAAAAGCCAGGCGTGGTGGCGCATGCCTTTAATCCCAGCACTCGGGAGGCAGAGGTAGGAGGATTGTCATGAGTTCGAGGCCACCCTGAGACTACATAGTTAATTCCAGGTCTGGACCAGAGTGACACCCTGGTGCAAAACCAATCCTAACTAATAATACATCACCCTAATAATAATAATAATAATAGGAGGAGGAGGAGGAAGGAGGAGGAGGAGGAGAAGAAGAAGGAGAAGGAAAAGGAGAAGGAGAAGAAGAAGGAGAAGAAGAAGAAGAAGCCGGGCATGGTGGCGCACGCCTTTAATCCCAGCACTCCAGAGGCAGAGGTAGGAGGATCACCATGAGTTCGAGGCCACCCTGAGACTACATAGTTAATTCCAGGTCAGCCTGGACTAGAGTGAGACCCTACCTTGTAAAACCAAAAAATAAAAATAAAAATAAAAAATAAATAATAAAATTAAATTAAAAAGTAAAATAAAATAATAAAATAAAAAGTAAAATAAAATAATAAAATAAATAAAATTAAATTTAAAAGTAAAATAAAATAATAAAATAATAAATAATGAAATAATATAATATATTATACTGAAATTAAAAAGTTAAATAAAATAACAAATTAATAGTAAATACTAAAATAAGTAAAATAAAATAAAAAGAAAATTGCAGTCGATATTCTTTTTTTTTAAATTTTTTATTATTTTTTTTGGAGAGAGACACAGAGAGAGAGGGAGAGGAAGACAGAGTCTCAGCTGCTGCGAGTTTGATGGCCAGCCCCCTGTGGTCAAGGGGCATTGTGTCCTTGTGTCACTTTGCATCTGGCTAAACGTGGGACCTGGAGATTGGAACCAGTGTTCTTAGGCTTAGGAGGCAGGCGCCTTAACCCCTAAGCCATCTCTCCAGCCCAAAATAATATAATATAATATACTAAAATTAAAAAGTTAAATAAAATGACAAATTAATAATAAATACTAAAATAAATAAAATAAAAATAAGAAAATTGCAGTCGATATTCTTCGGAGGAGGAGGAGGGTCGTGGCCGTGAGTTTGAAGCCAGCCTGAGAAGGGGACAGAGTGGATTCTGGGTCAGACTGGCCTAGAGTCACAACTGTCCGACCTCAGTGGTAATCATAATAATGATAATGATCATCATCATCATAATAAAATAAAATAATAAACAAATAAACTGGGTCTGGAGAGATGGCTCAGCGGTTAAGTCACATGCCTGTGAAGCCTAAGGACCCAGGTTCGACTCTCCAGGACCCACGTAAGCCAGATGCACAAGGTGGCGCATGCGTCTGGAGTTCGTTTGCAGAGGCTGGAGGCCCTGGCGTGTCCATTCCCTCCTCTCTCTCTCTCTGCGTCTCTCTGTCCCTCTCTATTTCTCTCTCTCTAATCAATAAATAACTAAATATTTATTTTCATTTATTGACATTAGACACACAGAGAGGTTGTGCACTGGACAGGCCTTGAGCCAGGATGCCAGCCACATGGCCTTTTAAGATTTATCTTTATTTCTTTCTTTAACAGTTACAGTTATTTATTCATTTATTACTTATATTGATTTATTATTATTTAGGTTTATTTACTATTTAAATTTATTATTATTATTTGTATTTATTTCTTTATTATTGATATTTATTTATTATTTATACTTGTTTAATATTCACTCGTATTAGTTTATTATATTTATTTATTACTTATATTCACTTATTCAATATATATTATTTTATGATATTTAATTAATTAATTTATTTATTTACATTCATTGATTTAGTATTTATCCTTATTTGTTTATTATAGTTATTTATTTATTATATGTATTTATTGTTTTATTTATTTATTACTTATAGTTATTTGTTTAATCATTATCCTTATTTGTTTATTATATTTCTTTATCATATTTATACATTCATTTTTTAAATTTATTTAATTGGCTTATTTAATATTTATACTGATTTGTTTATTATATTTACTTATTATTTATTAAGTTTTTTGTTTTATTATTTATATTCATTTATTTAATATTTAATACTTATTTGTTTACTATATTGACTTATTGTTTGTAGCCATTTATTTAATATTTATCTTTATATGTTGAATTATATTTATCAATTGATTATTTATATTCATTTGGTTAATATTCATACTTATTTGTATATTACATTTATTTATTTTTTTGTTTATTGTTTTATTTATGATTTCTATTCAACTGTTTAATATTTATACTTATTCATTATATTTATTTATTATTTATTTTTTGTTTATATTCATTTGTTTAATATTTATATTTGTTTATTTATGTTTATTTATATGTTTATATTTATTTATTATTTATATTCATTTATTTGATAGTCACTATATATTTGTTTATTATATCTATTTTTAATTTATTGTTTGTATTCATTTAATATTTTTGTATTCATTCACTTATATTATTATTATTTAGTTATTATTTATTATTATTTTTTCTTTATGATTTATATTCATATGTTTAATATTTATCCTTATATATTATATTAACTTATTATTTATTATGTTTATTTATTGTATAATTATATTCATTTGTTTAATATTTATACTGATTTGTTCATTATATTTATTTATTGGTTATATTCATTTATTAATATTTATACTGCTTTATTATATTTACTTTTTGCTTTTCTTATTTATTAGTTGCATTATTTACTTAATATTTATACTGATTTATTATATTTATTTATCATTTGTATTTATTATTTAATTATTTATTTTTATTTATTTTAAAATTTTATTATATTCTTTTAATTTATCGTTTTATTTATTGGTTTTATTGATTGATTATTCACATCTATTATTATATTATTTATCTATTATTATATCTATTATTTATCTCTATTTGTTCATTGTATCATTTCACCCTTTATTGATGAGAGCGAGAGAGAGAACAGGACACGGGGACACTGCTTTGTGCAAGTGGGACCTGGGGATTCGAACCCAGGTCGCTGGGCTCCTCATGCAGGCACCCTAACTGCTGAGTCACCTAGCCAGACCCCAAGTCCACATGCACACATGTGCACACACATGTGCACGCACGTCACAGAGAAGGGCCACACGTCTCCAGCTGGATTCGAACTCACAGCCATGCCTCTCTGGCTGGACTTGAACTTGAATGTCTTTGGGTCCCTGGATTCGAACTCATGACCGTGTGTTTCTGGCCTAATTTGAAGTGACTGGCTGTGTGTCTTTGGCTGGATTTGAACTTGCGGCCTTATGGCTCTGGCTGGACTTGAACTCATGTCTGTGGGTCTCTAGCTGGATTCGAACTCATGACCGTGTGTTTCCTGCTGGATTTGAACTCATTGCCGTGTGTCTATGGCTGGATTCAAACTCACGGCCATGCATCTCTGGCTGGATTTGAGCTCATGGCTGCGCTTCTCCTGCTGGATCCAAATTCACGCCAGCGCGTCTCAAGAGGAAGCAAACGCATGGCTATGCGTCTCAGGCTGGATTCGAACTCACAGCCTATGACCCATGGCCATGGGAGTTGATCACCTGGAGGGTGCTCATACTCAGTCCTTGTCCTGAAAAGTGGTTCAAGTCTTGGAGTGCTCTATGCTCAGTCCTCCATGGGGAGATCCGGAACCAGCTGTCGGGGTGCTCAGCAGTCCACGGTGGCATGAAGCATGACACGGGGTGCTCATGCTCAGTCCTCCACGGATGTTGACCCGGACTAGTCGGGGTGCTCAGTACTCCATGGTGGCTAGAGGAATGGCACAGGGTGCCACGCCCGGCAGGTTTTTAAATATTATTTTATTATTGACAAGTTCCATAATTACAGACAATAAACCATGACAATTCCCTCCTCTCTCCCACCACTTTCCCCTTCACAAATCCACTCTCCATCATGTCCCTCCCTCTCTCCATTAGTCTCTTATTTCGATGTCGTCGTTCTTTCCTCCGACTATACTGGTCTTGTGTACTGTAAGAATTGCTACTCTTCCTTTGGCTCTTATATTCTTCCCACCACCTCTTCTGCAATGGACCCTGAGCCTTGTAAGGTGTAATAGAGATGTATGGATGTTGCCTTCTGAGTCATCCCAGAGGTCACCACCATCTCCAAAGAGAAACTTCTATAACCAAAAGTGAGAGTAGCATTAATACAGGGATATGAACATTAAGAGAAGTGCTTACTGGGCAGTTTGGTGAGTGTTATTGTTTGTTTGTTTGTTTGTTTGTGAGAAATAGGCGGAAAAATACAAGAAAAAATTTTATTTATTTATTTTTGGCTTTTCAAGGTACGGTTTCACTCTAGTCCAGGCTGACCTGGAAATCACTATAGTCTCAGAGTGGCCTTGAACTCACAGTGATCCTCCTACCTCTGCCTCCAAAGTGCTAGAATTAAAGGCATGCACCACCACGCCCAGTTTAAGAAAATGTTTTTAAAAATATGGTTATTGAACTTAGTGGTGAAGGCACTTGCCTGTGACACCTAAGGACCCAGATTCAATTTCCCAGAACTCATGTAAGCCAGATGTACGTGGCACATGTGTCTGAACTTGGTTTGCAGTGATTAGAGACCCTGCATGTCCATTCTCACTCTTATAAGTAAATAAATAGAATAAAATACATATCTTAAATATTTTATTATTTATTTGAGAGAAAAAGGAAGAGAGAATGGTTGAGCTAGGGCCTCGGTGGCTGCAAACAAACTCCAGATGCATGCACTCCCATGCGTCTTTATTGAAAAATGCCCTTTGGAGATTTGTTTGTAGGACATGGATCAGCGCTTTAGAGGTTTTATTTGTTTATTTAGTTTTGGGTTTTCGAGGTAAGATTTCACTCTAGTTCATACTGACATGGAATTCACTATGTAGTCTCAAGGTGGCCTCGAACTCACAGTGGTCCTCCTACTTCTGCCTCCCCAGTGCTGGGATTAAAGATGTGCAGCACCATGCCTGGCTCGTTATAGAGGTTTTAGAACTTAATCATATTTGATTCTATTTCCTTACCTCCACTTTGGCTGTGCGTGGGCCACTTTGGGTGTGTCACTCACGTATTTCATTTGGACAGTATGTGGAATCCTACATTCATCGTTCTGGGCGGACAGGGCGTGCTGGGAGAACAGGGGCCTGCATCTGCTTCTATCAACACAAAGAAGAGTACCAGTTAGCACAAGTGGAGCAAAAAGCGGTAAGGCCATCTTCCCACCTTTTATCCATCTGGGCTTTTTGCTAACTTTTAGTTTGTTATTCTGTAGGGTAAAGCCCATTAAAATGATACTGCATTTGAAAATAGTAAGAAGGGCTGGAGAGATGGCTTAGCAGTTAAGGCACGAGCCTGCAAAGCCAAAGGACCCAGTTTTGATTCCCCAGGACTAACATATGCTGGATGTACAAGGTGGTGCATGTGCCTGGAGTTAGTTTGCAGTGGCTGGGTTCCCTGGTGCTCTTTTCTTCTTTCTGCCTCTTTCTCTGTCTCCAATAAATAAATAAATAAATAAATAAATAAATAAATAAATAAATAAATAAATAAGCCAGGCGTGGTGAGTTCGAGGCCACCCTGAGACTACAACGTTAATTCCAGGTCAGCCTGGGCCACAGTGAGACCCCACCTCAAAAAACCAAAATAAATAAACAAACAAACAAACAAATAAATAAATAAGCTGGGCATGGTGAGTTCAAGGCCACCCTGAGACTACAACATTAATTCCAGGTCAGCCTGGGCCACAGTGAGACCCCACCTCAAAAAGCCAAAATAAATAAATAAATAAATAAATAAATAAATAAATAAATAAATAATCTTAAAACAAGAAAATAGTAACAAGTGGGATGAAGAGAGGGCTAAGCAGTTAAGGCCCTGGTACACCCATTCTTTCTCTGTAATAAATAAAAATTAAATAATAAAGGAAATAGTAATGTGTTCCATATGCTTAAAAGGCAGTGTTTAGATGATAATAATACAATAATACACACATAGCCAGAAATATGTAAGCAGGTTAAGAAATGGTGAGAATTAGCCAGGTGTGTTAGTGCTCACCTTTCTTTAATCTCAGAACTTGGGAGGCGGAGGCAGGAGGATCACTTGAGTTCAAGGCCAGCCTGGAACTACAAAGTGAGTGTCCAGGTCAGCCTGAGCTAGAGTGATATCCTACCTTGAAAAGAAGCAAAAATTGCTCAAAATCCAAAAGGATGATGGGAGGAGACATCAGAATCAAAACAGAGCAGGGTGTGTGTGCCTATTATCCCCAGTACTCAAGAGGATGGGGTAGGAGATTTACCATGAGTTTGAGGTCAGTTTGGGCTACAGTAAGAGCCGATCTAAAAAACCAAAAAGGAGCTGGAGAGATGGCTTAGCGGTTAAACACTTGCCTGTGAAGTCTAAGGATCCCGGTTCAAGGCTCTATTCCCCAGTACCCACGTAAGCCAGGTGCACAAGGTAGCACATGCATCTGGAGTTTGTTTGCAGTGGCTGGAAGCCCTGGTGCACCCATTCTCTCTCTCGCTCTCGCTCTCTCTCTGTCTGTCTTTCTGTTGCTCTCAAATAAATAAATCAAAATTAAAAAAAATAAAAAAAAATTAAAAAACCAAAAAGAAGCCGGGCATGGTGGCGCACGCCTTTAATCCCAGCACTCAGGAGGCAGAGGTAGGAGGATCACCGAGAGTTCGAGGCCACGCTGAGACTACATAGTTAATTCCAGACCAGAGTGAGACCCTACCTTGCAAAACAAAACAAAACAAAACAAAAACCAAAAAGGTGCTTGGCATGGTGGCGCACACCTTTAATCTCAGCATTCGGGAGGCAGAGGTAGGAGGAGCACCATGAGTTCAAGGCCACCCTGGGACTACATAATGAATCAGCCTGGGCTAGAGTGATACCCTACCTAGAAAAAAGAAAAGAAAAGAAACACCAAAAAGATTATAGGGGAAGGAGAGGCTAAATTTCCTTACAGATTCTAATAATTTATGTAGATACTTCTTCCTCAGTGAGGTAGAGCTTAATTACCCCCCCCCACCGTCTTTGAGTGGACTGACTGCAATTAGTGAATGACTTAAAGAGAAGAGAATATGGTGGTGGACAGGCGTTCCAGTGGGGGATCAAGTTAACACTGCCTGGGTCAGGAAATCATGGCTCACATTATCAGGGATTAAGCATGTGTCTCTGATGAGAGCGGGTACTTGTGGGGTTCTTTTTTCTTTTTTATATATTTATTTATTGGCAAGCGGGGGAGTGAGAATGAGAATGGGCATGCCATGGCCTCTAGCTACTGCAAATGTGCTCATGGTGCAGGTGCCACTTTTTGAATCTGGCTTTATGTGGGTACTGGGGAATCGAACCACAGTGGTTAGGTTTTGCAGGCAAGCACCTTAACCCCTGGGCTATGTCTCCAGCCTGCTTGTAGGATTCTTGTGGGATTTCCATGGCCTCAGTGTTTGCATGAAAAACTATTGAGTCACCTCATTGAAGGACAGTCTGTAAAATAACTCCTTAGAACCATTAAAGTCTAGGAAAACAGGGAAAGATGGGTGAAATAGTCTATGTGAATTTCCTGGTTCTAACAAATGTGCCATAGAAACAAACACAGGATTTAACAGTGGTAGGAATTTGGGGCTTGTTACACAGAAATAACAAAAATAAGGTTACTTATCTTGATGGAAATAGTTGATGGCCATAGTACATTAAATTGTGGTTCATTTTCTTGTAGGGAATTAAATTTAAACCAATTGGTGTTCCTTCTGCAACAGAAATTATAAAGGCTTCCAGCAAAGATGCCATCAGGTATGTTCTCTACAGTCACCAAGATCTTCCCTAGCTTACCCTGCATGTTCAGTGTCCTTGTGCCATCCGGAGCTTTGCCCTCTAAAGCTCTTAATTCATTAGGAAGAGTGGACACCCACATGCTTATAAAATCTCAAATAGTGCTAAAGTAGAGTTTGATAGAAGAATGTCTTGTTTCTATTTATCCCTGCCTAATCCTGTCACTCAGAGGAACCATTATTAATAGTTTGGTTTCATCAAACCATAGGCTTTTACATTCTGTGCCTCCCACTGCCATTGGCCACTTCAAGCAGTCAGCTGAGAAGCTGATAGAAGAGAAGGGCGCTGTGGAGGCCCTGGCAGCAGCACTGGCCCATATTTCAGGAGCCACATCAGTAGACCAGCGCTCCTTGATCAACTCAGAGGCGGTAAGACTTGAAAGGGTTCATAGAAATATCCTAGTTGTTTTCGCTTCTTCATGAAGGAGGTGCTGCTAATGTTATTTTGCCATTTTCCTAAGTACAACATATGTAAATCAATGAAGGCACAATAGATTATTGGCTACAGCAGAGGGAGAAATGGCATTGAGTCTTAGTGGGCATTCTTCGATGATCAAATGTACCACAATATAGTCAGTGGTGATAGTTGCAAACTTTGTCAATTTTTTTTTTTTTTTTTTTTTTGATTTTGCGAGGTAGGGTCTCACTCTGGCCCATGCTGACCTGGAATTCACTATGTAGTCTCAGGGTGGCCTCGAACTCTCGGCAATCCTCCTACCTCTGCCTCCCGAGTGCTGGGATTAAAGGCGTGCACCACCACGCCCGGCTAAACTTTGTGAATTTTTTTAAGCCCACTTGAGTTGTGCATTTACAATAGTGAATTATTTACTTTTGGCCAATTGAAGCTTTAAATTTATATTAATATAATTGTAGTTTCTCATGCAGTTGTAAGAATATAGAGATTTTCTTGTACACCAACCCCGTGTCCTTCAGGTTAGAAGCTGTCACAAGCAGGATACCAACATTGATGCAACCACCAATCTTAGTTATTAAGAGTGTCTAGTTTTACTTGTACTCATTAGTTGTGTGTGTTGTGCGCTGCTCAAAAGAACTTGTCCAGGGCTGGAGAGATGGCTTAGTAGTTAAGGTGCGTGCCTGCAAAGCCTAAAGATTCAGGTTCAATTCTCCAGGTTCCACATGAGTCTCATGCACAAGTGGCACATGCATCTGGAGTTCATTTTTAGTGGCTAGAAGCCCTGGCGCAGCCATTCTCTCCCTCTCTTTCTCTCTGTTGCTCTTTCATGTAAATAAACATGTGCACCAACATGCCATATGTTCAGAAAAGAGAGAGAGAGACAAAAGAACTTGTCCAGAAATACTGAGAGCAAGAGTTTTGTTTGGAGAGGGGGTTTTGAGGTAGGGTCTTACTCTTTCTCTGGCTGACCTGGAATTCACTCTGTAGTCCCAGGGTGGCCTCAAACTCTTGGCGATCCTCCTACCTCTGTCTCCCAAGTGCTGGGATTAAAGGTGTACGCCACCACGCCCGGCAAAATTTAAGTTTTGAAAACTAATCTGTATTATAAAAACTTACTCTCACTGGGCATGGTTCGAGTTCATGGCCACCCTGAGACTATTCCAAGTCATGTTTTACTTAAGTGAAGTGTAATTTACGTTCCTACCCATCTTTCTTCTTAGTTTATGCCTGATTCTTTTCTATGTGCTAATCCTTGACCCATACCTAGGTTTTGGGAGTTCCTTCTGAAAAGGCAACTAGTATGTCTTTTTAACCCAGGCAGTAAGGTACCCACCTCTCTCCTAATTGTGAAATGTTTACATTGTTATTAAAGCATTCCTAGTATTTGGGAAGAACAGAACCTAATAAAATTATAATCCACAAACCATCTGTGACTTGATGAGCAGCCACGAACAAGAATGAAATAAAAACTGACAAGGAGGCCAAGGAATAAAAACCAAGAATTTAGTACTTCTGGTAAGAATTTAGGATAGGCCAGGCGTGGTGGCACACGCCTTTAATCCCAGCACTCAGGAGGCAGAGGTAGAAGGACTGCCATGAGTTCAAGGCCACCCTGAGACTACATCGTGAATTCCAGGTCAGCCTGAGCTAGAACGAGACCCTACCTGGAAAAACAAAAAAAAAAAAAAAAAAAAAAAAAAAAAAAAATTCACTTGATAGTGAGTTTGAGGCCAGCCTAGAATCCAGTCAGAAAGGAAGAAGAGAGCGAGGAAACAAAAGTTGTGTATCTCAATGTACTTTCACAGCTAGCCCCTAATAGTTAACATCTTACCTCTTCTTCATTGGACAGTACTTTATGAAGGTATATGATGGAAATAATATGCATGAGGTGGCTGTCATGGTAGGAGTTGCCTTGAACACTTGTACACAGCCAGTGTTCAGAATTGAAATGAAGCACTTGTCTATCATAGTGCTTTTGTTTCTTTTTTTTCCTTGGTTTTTATTTTTTAGTTTTTCGAGGTAGGGTCTCACCCTAGCTCAGGATGACCTGGAGTTCACTATGTAGTCTCAGGGTGGCCTTGAACTCATGGCGATCCTCCTACCTCTGCCTCCCGAGTGCTGGGATTAAAGGAGTACACCACCATGCCCGGCTATTTTATTTAGTTATTTTTAATTTATTTGAGAGAGAGAATGGGCATGCCAGGGTTTTCAGCTGCTGTAAACAAACTCCAGACACATGCGCCACCTTGTGCAGCTGGCTTATGTGGGTATACTAGGGAATTGAACCTAGGTCCTTTGACTTCATAAGGCATCTCTCCAGTTGCTCATAGTGCTTTTTATAATCACAGATTTCATTGAAGAGGTTATGTAGCACATACCTGCAATCCTAGAATTTGGGAAGCTAAGGTAGGATTGCCATGAGTTCAAAGCCACCCTGTGCTACATAGCAAGAACCAAACCAGGCAGGGCTACATGGCAAACACCCTGTCTGCAATAAATAAATAAATAACAATAAATAAATAAATAACAATAAATAAATAAATAAATAAATAAATAAATAAATAAATAAATAAAGGGCAGGTATGGCGACACACGACTTTAATCCCAGCACTCAGGAGGTAGAGGTAGGAAGATGGCCATGAGCTCGATCGAGGACAACCCAAGACAAAGTGAATTCCAAGTCAGACTGGGCTGAAGTGAGACCCTACCTTGAAAAAAAAAAGTTATATCCCATGCCTTTAATCCTAGCACTCGGGAGGCTAAAAGGATTGCTGTGAGTTCAAGGCCAGCTTGAGACTACATAATCAATTACAGGTCAGCCTGGGATAGAGAGAGAGAGAGAGAGAGACCCTACCTTGAAAAACAGAAGAGTTACAATAATAGTAATAAGTGGGCCCCAGATGGGCATAGTGGTTCATGCCTTTAATCCCATTCAGGTAACACTCAAGATCCCCAGGCAGGAGAACCTGGAGTAAGGTCCTTGCTGGCAAAGCCAAAGGACCCAGATTTGATTCCCCAGGGCCCACATAAGCCAGATGCAGAAGGTGGCACATGGGTCTTGAGTTTGTTTGCTGTAGCCAGAGGCCATTGCTTGCCCATTCCCCTTCCCCTTTCTCTCAAATAAATACATTTTAAAAAAAATCAGGTATTGATGGATCTGCTTATTTATTTAAGAAAGTCTAACCTTGATCTCAGGCTGTCTTCTGTCTTCCAACACATGATCCTCCTGTCTCAGCCTACAGAGTGCTAGAATTAGAGATGTGCACCACCAACCACCACATTCAGTTCAGAGCCTGTATATGTATATTTGATTTGGATTTTGAGGAAGGTTCTCACCCTAGCGCAGGCTGACCTGGAATTGGCTGTGTAGTCTTATGCTGGCCTTGAACTCACAGCGTTCCTCCTACCTCTGCCTCGGGAGTTCTAGGATTAAAAGCGTGGCTAAAACTTTTTTATACCATATTAGCTAATATACTGAAGTTGAAAGGTTCCTGCTTTTCAGCTTATATTAAGTAGTTACCTATTTGTATGTAACATCTTGAATTTCATTAAAGTTATTATATTTTTGATTTGGCTTTTTAATTTTACTCATTTGACAGAGAATGGGCGTGCCAGGGCTTTTTGCCACTACAAATGAACTCCAGATGTCTGTGCCACTGTGCATCTGGCTTTATGTAGGTACTGGGGAATAGAACACAGGCAGTTAGGCTTTGCAAGCAAACGCATTAAAACGCTGAGCCATCTCCCCAGCCCCGTTTGTTTGGCTTTTTGAGGCAGGGTTTCACTTTCTCCCAGTGTGGCCTCCCAAGTACAAGGATTACAGAGAACCACCTCGCCCGGTTTAAAAAAAATATTTTATTTTTATTTATTTATTTATTGAGAGAGAGAGAAAGAATGGGCCAGGGCCTCCCTCCACCCGCTGCAAACACACTCCAGATGTGTGCGCCACCCTGTGCAGCTGGCTTACGTTAGTCCTGGGGAATCGAACCTAGGTCCTTTGGCTTTGTAGGCAAGCGCCTTAAACCGCTAATCCATCTCTCCAGCCCTCGCCCGATTTAAAAAACAACAAAAAAAATTTTTTTCTTTTTGCAGTACTGACGCTTGAACTCCTGGCCCCATTCATACAAGGCATGTGCTCCATCATTGGGGATACATTTCCTCCCCCCGCCCCCGCGATGTTGAACATTTTATTTGCAGATCCAGCCCACACTGACATCCTCCGAGATGACCGCACGGGGGCGAGGCGGGGCTGGACGTGCTGTCAGCCTCTCTGACAGCTTCATTTTCGTGACAACAGTTGCTAGGGGCGACCGGCTCGCCTTCTCATTGGTCCCCCGCCGAGCATATTGCGGTTGCCTGGGCCGGCCGTAAGTGAAGCGTCGTAAAGTAGGAGGAAGGCGTGATTCCGGAAGTCGGGGCTCGGCCGTCCGGGGTAGCGGAGGCGGCTATGGCGAGCAGCGGGCTGTGCGCGGAGGTCCGGGAGAAGTTCCAGGCGGCGCTGGCCTTGGGGCGGCTGGAGCTGCACAGGAACCCGGAGAAGGAGCCGTACAAGTCCAAGTACAGCGCGCGCGCGCTGCTCGAGGAGGTGAAGGCGCTGCTCGGGCCGGCGCCCGACGAAGACGACGACGACGCGGGCTCGGGCGCGGGGGAGCTCGGCCTGGGGCCGCCCGCTGCCGCCGCCGCGCTGGAGGTGGAGGGCCCCGGGGCCCTGCGTGCGCTGAGGCTGGCGGTGATCGAGTTCCACCTGGGCGTGAACCACATCGACACGGAGGAGCTGTCGGCCGGCGAGGAGCACCTGGTGAAGAGCCTGCGGCTGCTGCGCAGGTACCGCCTCGCGCACGACTGCATCTCGCTCTACATCCAGGCGCAGGTGAGCTCCAGCCCGCCCCAGGCACCCCACTGGTTGGTCTTCCAGCCTTGGAATCAGCCTTTGCAGCGGGGGGAGGGAATAAAAAAGGCCATCTTAAAGACTTTTTTTTTAAAAAAAAGATATATCTTTCTTATTTATTTATTTATTTATTTATTTATTTATTTATGAGAAAGAGGCACAGAGAGAGAGAGAGAGAGAATGGGAGTGCCTGGGCTTCCAGCCGCTGCAGACGAACTCCAGATGCATGCGCCCCCTTGTGCATCTGACTTACGTGGGCCCTGGAGAGTCGAACCAAGATGCTTTGGCTTTTCAGGCAAACGCCCTAATTGCTAAGCCATCTCTCTAGCCTTTAAAGACTATTACTATTATTTATTTATTTGCAAGCACAGAGAAACAGAAGAGATACAGAATGGGTGGGCTGCAAGCAAAGTCAAGATGCATGCGCCACTTTCTGCATTTAGCTTTCTGTGGGTACTGGGGGATCGAACCCAGGTCGTTAGGCTTTGTAGGCAAGTGCCTGAACTGCCAAGCCATCTCTCCAGTCCAAAACTTTTATTAAAAAAATATTTTTATTATTTATTTGCAAGCAGAGACATAGAGAGACAGCCAGAGAGAATGGGCTTGCCAGGGCCTCCAGCCACTGCGGATATCTCCAGATGCTTGTGTCTCTATCTTTACGTGGGTACCCGGGGAATTGAACCTGGGTTGTTAGGCTTTGTAAGCAAGTGTCTTAACTACTGAGCCATCTCTCCAGCCCCAATCTTACAAGACTTTTAAAAAATATTATTTATTTATTTATTTATTTATTTATTTATTTATTTATTTGGGAAACAGGCAGATAGAGAAAGAGAATGAGTGCGCCAAGGCCTCCAGCCACTGATTTTTTTTTTTTTTTTTTTTTTTTTTTAGGCAGGGTGCAATCCAGCCTAGGTTGCACCCTGTTGGTCAGGCTAGCCTCAAACTCGTGGCCATTCTCCTGCCTCGACCTCCCAAGTACTGCGATAACAGGTGTGACCCATCACACATGGTGGGTGTGGGAGACAAAAGTCTTTTAAGGGCTGGAGGGATGGCTTAGTGGTTAAGGCACTGGCCTGCAAAGCCAAAGGATCTTGGTTGGATTCCCCAGGATCCACATAAGCCAGAATCACAAGGGGGCGCATGCATCTGGAGTTCATTTGCAGTGGCTGGGGACCCTGGCATGCCCATTCTCTCTCTCTCTCTCTACCTGCCTATTTCTGTATCTCTCTCAAATAAATAAATAAAAATATATATTTTAAAAAAATAAATAATAAAAAATTTTAATCTTAAAGACTCAATTCCCTAGCCAAGTCTTGTGGCTCACACCTGTAATAGTACCAGTTGGTAAGCTGAGGCAGGAAGATGGCTGAAAGTTTGACACTAGCCTGGGTTATAGTGTGAGATCTTGACCCCCCCCCCCAAACGGTTTACTCCCTTGTATAAGATGTCACATCCAGCACTGGCCTACAAAATGAAAACTTCACTCACCCTATCTTGTCTTGCTGCTGTCATGACTCCTGGTGGGCAGAACATGTACTGTCCGAGCCTCCTACTTTGTATTGTGTCACGCTTTCCAACTTGTCTTCACCACCCACATCCTGTTCCTTCTGTTAAGAGAAAGAAGATCCAGGAGCTGGGGAGATGGTTCAGCCATTAAAGGCATTTGCTTGCAAAGTGTGTGGATTGGAGTTCAATTCCCCAGTCACCCACATAAAGCTGGATAGGTGTTCATTTGAGAAAGAGAGAATGGGCATGCCAGGGCCTACAGCCAGTGCAATCCTAGACACATGCGCTATTGGGATGGTAGGAGGGGTTCCATCTTAGCAGCTGGTTACTATAGTAGTATGATCAATATTACGAATAACTGGAGGCTGGAGAGATGGCTTAGTGGTTAAAGGAGCTTGCTTGTAAGCCCTGACAGCTGGAGTTCCATTTCTCAGTACCCACGTAAAGCCAGATTCACCAAGTGGCACATATGCCTGGAGTTCATTTGCAGTAATAGGAAGCCCTGTCCTGCCCAGCCAGCTGTCCTGCCTTGTCTGTCTCACACTCTCTCTCAGATAAAGAATACATTTTTAAAAAACATTTATTAAAGTTAAAAAAAAATAGGGCTGGAGACATGGCTTAGTGGTTAAGGTGCTTGCCTACGAAGCCTAAGGACCCAGGTTCAATGCCCCAGAAACCACGTAAGCCAGATACACATGGTAGTGCATGCGTCTGGAGTTTGCAGTGGCTGGAGGCCCTAACATGCCTATTCTTTCTCTGCCTCGCTCTCTCATAAATAATAAAAAATTATTTTAAAAATAATTGACCAGGTCAGCCTGGACCAGAGTGAAACCCTACCTTGAAAAACCAAAAAAAAAAAAAAATTGAAAGCCAGGCATGGTGGCTCATGC